>OY759264.1:9682430-9707430 GCA_963662155.1 Lamellibrachia columna | reverse complement strand
TCTCCTGTGTCACGCATACTTGTTCAAAAATTGTGGCAGCGGGGTCAGTCATCCGTGACTCTCGGCTGGGCAAGGGAGCACGTCCACACTTCGAATACATTGGACACATACTGCACAGACTGTAACTGGTTTGACAATTGTAGACGAATCTCAAGTGATTGAGACGTAATTTGAATGTGCGTAATACATTTATATACATTAGGACATGCCACCATTGTGTTTTCCTTGAGGATTATGTTGTAGTAAGTTTACAACTCCATACGGTGTTCCTAAGAAAAGCAGGCAAACCACTAGTGAAACAAACATTAGTTCATTATATTATATTTTGAATTTATTCGACATGTTGATTTAACCCCTTTTATCGCCGGTCCCGGTCCATCCAGCTTCCTTTCTGTTGCAATGTCACAAATCACTACGTAATTTATTACTGGCTGTCACGTGACCTTCGCATGGGACTCGTCATGGTGAGCAGTGAGCGTACTGTTCTATTGCTCGGAGGCATGGCGACTCACCGATGCGATTGTTCGTAGACTGCCTTTGGACCTGTCTAGTGCTCGTCTCGTTATTTGTTGATGTCATGAAGCCGAAGTGTTTTATTAAGCGACCTTTCCTGTGTCCCACATACTTCTTCAGCAAGGGTGGCAGCGGAGTCAATCACCCGTGGCCCTCGGTTGGGCGAGGGAACACATCCACATCTCCATTATATTACATGTATACTTCATAAACGGCAAATAACACAGTCGTTGAGAAGTCCTTCGATTAGGCGTAAAACATTAATTGTACGTTCGTGTAGAAAAACGACCGCCTATTCTAAACGAGTACTACAATTGACTAAACCAGCACGCGATCGTCTTAACTGTGTATCGGCATTATTGCAAACTGGAGGCACGGTAGTGTAGTAATAGTAAAAATATATATTTATTAGTACGACAATGTGTACAGTTCAATTACAATTGAAGTATCTTTGCACACAAAGAGACTAACACGTCTTTGACTACAAAAATGCTACACGCATTCTCTGTATTATTCAGCACATCCTTTGACAAGGAAACTGTGTTTAATAGTTTCTCATTCAGCTCCTTCTGATTGTGGTTCTAAATGATACAATAAAAGTAGCTAGGTTTCAAATTATAGAAAGTCGTGGCATCAAGTTTGAACTGAGACAAAGGGTAATTGAAACTTTTAGACATATATGAACCAATACCCCGAAGGACTAGATTACCCTCTCAAGAGAGTCTATCCAAACTGTTATTGCATTTTAAACTACTCTGGATAAAGCGCCCCATTCTATTCATGATCTGAATTTGAATCGGGAAACATTCTGCTAAAAGTAGTAGTAGTAGTACCATATAATAACAGTGAGTGCAAACGTTTCTTGAGACCTTTGCGCCATGTAAATTAAAATGCATCATAGAAACATACACCATAGAAAGAGGAACAGTGTGACATTACTAATTGACGTTGTGTGCTTATACTAAAAAACCCAAAAATAGAATGTAGTGATTAGCACATCCGCCTTTCATGCCATAATTCTGAATTCAAGACGCAAACCGGACACGGTACATGTGGTGCTTGGCGATAAAGTTCTGAAAAGGCTAACTAGTTGAATGAGACCTCAAAAGGACGTAACATTCTAACCACAATATAATTATAAAGTCTATAGTCAGTTAATAGAACGTTGCCGGGTGCTGGAAACAACTAGATACTAGAAACTATGTTTATATCAGCTGTGTTTTAATAACTGTTGTTCAACTGTGTGTGTGCACGTGTGCGTGTGTGTGCGTGTGTGTGCGTGTGTGTGCGTGTGTGTGTGCGTGTGCGTGTGCGTGTGCGTGTGCGTGTGCGTGTGCGTGTGCGTGTGCGTGTGCGTGTGTGTGTGTGTACGTACGTGTGCGCGGGTGCACGGGTGTTGTGTGTGTAATTTTGTTAAACATTTACAACATAGAGATACACAATCAAGTGAAAATTTGTTTTTTAAACATTCTGCACGTTAGCAAGTTCCTACACTAATAACTCATACCACACCGTCGTTATTACTAAGACTTATGAAATGCTGCGGTCCAACATGTCCTAAGAGCAGAGGATCGCAAGTGCCAGAGTTAGAATTGGCTGTGATTTTGTTGACTGAGTAGCCTTGTTTCGTGCTTTGATCCTGGCTGGCCACAATGTGTAAATGACGTCCCAACATTCTGGCCATTCCTTGGACGGCAACCGTATCAACCCGGAATATCTGGCTGCAATGAGAAAGAGGGCTTACTCATTGTAGCCAGGTATTTTTTTTTCGCGGGGAGACATTGTCATACATTAGGTGGGCGTGCGTGCGTGCTTGCGTGCGTGCGTGCGTGCGTGCGTGCGTGCGTGCGTGCGTGCGTGCGTGCGTGCGTGCGTGCGTGCGTGCGTGCGTGCGTGCGTGCGTGCGTGCGTGCGTGCGTGCGTGCGTGCGTGCGTGCGTGCGTGCGGTAGAAAGTGAACAGTGATGTTGGAGAGGATGACGTCATTCTTGTGGCTGGTGGCGTTGTCCAGGAGCAGAAGTATTTTGCGGCCTGCAAGTTTCACCTGGCGGTCTGTTGTTTTTAGCGAGTCTGTGAAGATGAGGGATGTCATCCAGGCAGTCTTGTTGTGATAGTAGTGTGCGTAGACATCCGGTTTGAATGTCTTTCCGAAACATCGCGGTCGCTTGACGTGCGTCACCACTACTGGCTTGAGTTTGTGCGTGCCAGTAGCGTTCGTAGCAAGGCCGACGGTTATTCGTTCTTTCGAAGCCTTGGTGCCACTGACAGGACCAGTTGCGAGTGTCCTGTTAGGTCCGGTCTCGTCGAAGTTGTAAATGTCGGCTGGGTCGTAATCGGTGAGAAGTTGTTTCATTTGTTGACGACCGGTGGCAACCTTGGTTACGTTAGCGCTGTCGCTTTCTCCGTGGAATCTATGACTGGAGATGCCGCATCTAGATTTAAACCTCACCAGCCAACCGCGGGAGTAGCAGAGATCAACAGGGACATCCAGTCGATTCCCCAGTTGTTTTGCTTTCTCGATGATGACATAATCATTAACAACACAACGGCGAGAACAGATGTCTGTAAGCCACAGAAACAGTATAAATATAAATATATATATATATATATATATAAATATATATATATATATATATATATATATATATATATATATATATATATATATATATATATATATATATATATATATATATATATATATATATATCGTCAATCAGTCACATAAATTATAATTTCTTACAAACCCGTAGACACACGTACACGCTCACGCACTGGCTTTACTCGAATGAAACGTTTACAAAGACGTTCGGGCGTTGATTGGGGGCGGTGTATACGTGCCGTGTGAATTAATTATTTCAATTCAAATGCGTTGATTATGTAATCTGCATTCACTAAGCGCATGCTTCCAGGCACGAATGGCGCATGATATACATTATTTCAATAACAAATATTTTATTTTAACAAACAATACACCCGCGTAAATGTACTCTTCTAAAAAGTTCTTCCTTTTTTTGCTACAAAATAACATTTACCTATTCGTACCACATTAAACATATATCAATACAAAATGTTACGACATTGTGCATGTATACAGAACATATATTAATGTCCATCAGGATTCGCTTACAAACGTGTATCTCCAATAATTGTGTTAAAGCCTTTCGGTTTTCTCAATTGTGTCACGTTGATAAATATTTCCACGATGTTGTGAATGTCAAGATCTATTACGTCCCTCCCCCTTTAGTACAGGGGCCTTGACCCCCATTTAGTACAGGGGCCTTTACCCACTCCCCCTTTAGTACATATTGTGCGAATAGGTATATATAGACAATTGTGAACGGTCCCTAACACAATCATGTTTTATTCCAGTTGCAAGCGGTCAATTCACGCAAACGCCAAGAAACCGGGTCGGGTTTGTTGGTGATGAGATTGACTTTGACTGCGAAGGAGATCAAATTGGGTGGGACGTATACTATCACGGCGCAACGAACGCCACCGCAATATCAGCGAATGGGAGACTGATCAACCACTCCTCCAAGTATCAACTTTACAGTTTCGAACTAAATATTCGTAATCTTGACATGAAAGACGAAGGAATATACCGTTGCAAATATATGCCTTTTCCAAGTGTCTACAAAGAGGCGGAACTGGTTGTACTCGGTGAGTAGGTTTTAGTTAGTTTCTGATCCATCGCGATATTGTCACTCTGCCAACTCGTCCCACACCAAATCTGTTTATTGTCAAGTCGGCGTTTTCGCGTAAAGAGTACACCTTTGCCAAAATGCACTATAATTCCCTTGTTTTATTCAAACAATTAATTGTATAATATCAAGTCTGTGTGATTATCATCCAGTGGCTATAGTAAGGAACACACAAGCCACGTTTCATAACGATACATCAGCCCACTTCAGTTTGTGTTAGCATTAAAACCTGACCCCGGAATAAAATGAAGCCAGTTATCCAGCAACAACCAACGTTGTTAAAATGTCCATCTATCAGTAAGCAATAGTGACAAATTTGTTGCAAATTGTAGTTGTAGGTAAGGCATAAATTCAATTTGTTTTTAATGGTGTATTTTCCGCTAAACAAAATTGGAATGTCCTCACAAACACACTCCAATAACACTACTACTAATAAGTTCTTAATGATAAAAAATGCAGTTATAAAATGTATTAGACAGCCCAAGTCCAAATTAAAAGGCGAATTTTGCCTAAGCTTTTAGTTTTGAAATATGTGGCCATGGTGCATGTCATTTTCCGTTGAGAAACGTCTTCTTCAGAACAACAATATCCCAATGCCAAACACTAATAAACCAGTGACATTAATACATGGTACCAGGATCGACAGTCTTTCAGATATGTTGGAATTTGTCATACATTATGTTTAAACATGGTTCTAACTAATCTTGCTAATTTATGTGTGTTAAATAGAATGTCCTCTCCAGAACAATACAAAACAGCAAACTTATGTATACATATCTATGTTCTGTGCTCGTGTGTAGGCTTTGGCTATGTCACAATAGACGGGCATAATCTCAATAGTTTATCAACTACCCTCACGGATTAAGACTGTTATGGAGAAGACGACAAAAGAGTAAATAGTTCGAACTGTATTATTACAAAACAATTAAATCATTTTGTGCAAACTTCAAGTATTTAATTTGCTTCCGACGATTGAATAATGTGTCTTACAGCATGAAAAACTGGTAAATAACAAGGTTTTTACATGAATTAGACCGGTGTTCTAGAGACGACATAGCAATGTATTTAGCCTGTTGTAGCAATGTGTTTCCATCTTGTTTTCAATGTTATAAAAAGATTGCAAGCCAGCAAATGTCAACAATGAGAAAATATTACACTTTTCAGTACATGAATAATTTTTATTTAGTAACTGTCATCCTATGTTGTTGTAGAGATAAGAATTTTAATATGGATGAATTACCACACTAGCTTAACATGCGTTACAAAATTTTCTCTCCAGAACATGATATCTTACAATTGTGGCCTACGTTTTGAATACATTTGAAGCTCTGATGAAATGTCAAGACACATTAACAATGTATTTTGTTTAAATGCATTTAGTTAATATTAAACAAATTAGGTTATGAGGTTTTGTTTATATTCGCTGCTCACTACTACAAGAAAAGGTAGGCAGCTTCGATAGTCTAGTAAGTGTTTTTTATTTCCAGAGTTAAAAGAAATGTCGGAACTAGGGCCGCTCAAACTCGGTGGAACTCCCTCATTGTTAGCGCTAAGTCTGCAGGAAAATTCCGACATCATCGGAAGACCCACCTTTATTGGTAACTTAAACAGTATAAATCGATTTAAACCGATTACTTAATCCTTTAATGCGCTGCTGAGCTCGGGTTCTCGAGGATTTCGGCGCAATATATTGTTCTTATTGTATTATTTTATTCAGTACTGCAATTTGTTTAATATATAACATATACCTAATAGCATAATGATATATTGTGTGTCAACGAAATGTCCTCTCCAGATTACTAATTTTACAGCTTAATTTGAAGCCAATTTTTTTAAGGAAATATACGTAAAGTCAAGGTCCTAAAATGTCAGTGTTAATGTAATATCATCTATAGTGTTTGAAAATAATATGATCAAATTAATTGGAACACTTTCATTTTTGAGGTTGCGTTTGACAAAAAGTGTACCCTTTTGCGCGAAAACGCCCATTACAAAGTTTGATTACAACCAGCTTAGATGTATGCAACGTGACTCATTATCTGTGCGTATTTGGATAACTGGAACCAATATTATAGTACAATACGTTGACGTATATTGTTTAAATAACAGCACTAGAAGACACCATGTTAGAGTTAACGGTGTTATTTGGGATAGTGAACTAACATATGTGCATGAATATTTAATATAACTGCATTTTGTACAGAGTCATATAAAAGGAAACATAATGTTAAAAAATAGTACTAAGTTCCAAGGAAAATTACTAATGTGCCTTGTACTACGACAAACCTTCCAGGTTTCCGCGGTGACTTTCTTTACAAGTTATTTAATCGAAAACACACATTATCAACAGTTGTTTTGCATCGATTCAATAAAATAGAATTAGCTGCTCAATATAGCCATGCCTTATGCAGATATATGCGTATACAATGGAACCCAGTTATGAATAAATAATAATGATGACAATAATAATATAAATTATGAAACGTTCAAATAATAAATAATAATAAAGTTCTGACTTTACAGAATCACGTCCCAAGTGTATAGTGAACATGACGAAGGAGGCGGCGGCAGAAGGTGACTACGTGAATATGACTTGTGAAGTAACGTACAACGGAAAGTGGGTCCCGACTCCGACCCTACGATGGAAGAATTTTCGATGGGACCGATTGTACAGAACAACCAGCGACAGAGTTGTACGGGCGGAGAATGCGACGGAGGGGAATCGACTAACGGCCACCCAAGTAATCGAGTTGACGCCAGCTCACAACAGGGGACGCTTCAGTTGTAAAGTTTTCTTTGAAACGCTGGCGCTAAGCACCAGCTGCTACACGGGGAACTTTTATGTGTATTGTAAGTACCAGTTAAGATATTTCCCATTTTCCTGCATGCACATTTTACCAATAATTCCAAATAATGCTAATAATAATGTAAGTATTTATAACGCCAGGTCAGGCGCTTTATATACATGCAATCGTAACTTTCAATTGTAAAAAATACCTACAATAAATATATATATATATATATATATATATATATATATATATATATATATATATATATATATATATATACACACGCAAATTTACGGTCTGCTGCTCAAAGGTATCTAGTATATGTTCCCAAAATATTAATTCAACCGTGACACATTTTTGATGTCCCTCCTTGGAGAGCAAATTGCCCCCATTTTTGGAGAATCGACCATATACCGAATCGACCATAATACCGATTCCACAGATTGGCAGCGGTAACAGCAAAACGACCACCACAGTGCGTGACCGTCTGTGAAACAGCTACATACAAAGGATACAAAGAAGCGGATCTCAATAGTTGCTACCTGAAATAGTTGATACTCCAAATTAGAGAGTCAGAAAGAATTAGTTTCAGTGAAAAAATACGGCGTACCAACAATATCGCTTACTAATATTAAACATAAATCACAATGTTAGCTCAGGAACGCAACAAATCGGCTGATCTGACTTTTGAATAACTTCGAACGCGATTGAGCATGCGTTGGCCTAGATACGCGATTGTTTCATCGAAATATTCACGCGAAATACGTGAACATTGTATTTCCGTCGAAAAACTCACGCGATTTCATATTTATGTTAGTATTATATTATGCACCAGAGGCGCCACTGGTTATTCCAGGTAACGGGGGCCAAATTATATTGCCGACTCGGGTGGCGTCGGTTCAGCAACTCCGCGAGATCGGCGCAAACGAATTGGTAATCAAACAATGCAAACGTTGCTACACTGGAGTAATGGCACTAGTTGAGATGAACACTGTTTGAGTAGTTGTGGTACTGGGTCCAGCTCGCAGGACTCACACGCAGGCGCCAAAACATTGCGTCGTATCTTCCAGATATGGTGCAACGACGGCAGTTTCGTGATGCCATTGTTTCCCACGAAGTTCTCGGTGATGTTGAACAGCCGAATAATAATCTCGCTTCGCGGTGAGCCACATGTGACTGAAAATCACAAATTGCATTCGATACACCTATCGGTGCACTTCTAGGCCAGTTCGTAGCCAAGTCCGCGTAAGCTCGCCGTCGAACGTGTTTCTCGGAGTTTGTCGGTGTCGTCGCAATGTTACAACCGACGACGCAATCCGACGGTGCGTGTGCCCCAGCCATTGCCCCAGCAACTTCGTCGACGTTCAGATCAAGCAACGAGGCGATATATTGGCCGAAATAAGAAACGTATAAAAATACGTTCTTGCGTAGCGCAGTATCAAGTCATTGGGACTGTTCAAGAGTGAACTGGAGCGATGTGGAGTGAACTAAATTGCCCTAGCTTCGAAACAACAGCAACATGATTCGAACCCGGATTCTCTGGAGTGTGAGTCCGATGTTCGAACCACTGATGCCACCGCGCCCCACTGACGGCACCGTGCCCCACTGACGCCACCGTGCCCCACTGACGGCACCGTGCCCCACTGACGCCACCGTGCCCCACTGACGCCACCGCGCCACACTGACGGCACCGTGCCACACTGACGCCACCGTGCCCCACTGACGCCACCGCGCCCCACTGACGGCACCGTGCCCCACTGACGCCACCGCGCCCCACTGACGGCACCGTGCCCCACTGACGCCACCGTGCCCCACTGACGCCACCGCGCCACACTGACGGCACCGTGCCCCACTGACGCCACCGTGCCCCACTGACGCCACCGCGCCCCACTAACGCCACCGTGCCCCACTGACGCCACCGAGCCCCACTGACGCCACCGCACCCCATTGACGCCACCGCACCCCACTGACGCCACCGCACCCCATTGACGCCACCTCGTCCCACTGACGCCACCGTCGAAAGGTCTTCTTTTCCAGGACCCGAGCCGGACTCGCATTTATCGAAAAACAAATCTAATAGCCTTGTGATCACCGGATGGGTTGTCACGTGTGTCGCATGGCTATAAGCACGGGTCGTTAACACTTGGTCGTGTCGGCATTATGGAGGTGCTATGTCGAACGACGACTATATCCGGAGTGTGACCAATTCTGTGCGTGGCATCTGTAACGAGTTGTGCCATTCCTCGGTCGACGACTGTCTCCGAAAAGCGCCGGATGTCCGGTTCTGTAGGAATGTCAAGACGGACGTTCAAATCGCCAGTGATAATAATGTCCAGCAATACATCATCGAAATAAGCGGACCACTGATGAAATTGTTTCGCATCGGTGGCGGCGGACGATGCACGACACACAACCTGAAGGTGGCACCACGTGTTGCTATGTGGTAATCTGGGTGTTCAAAATGGCTCTAACTTCCGCGCGTTGAAGTCCTCTTCAATGTCTGGCCGGATCCGTTTCCATAACGTCGTGACCGGCATGGAATAATATTGGCATAACAATTTTCACGAATATTAGTTCACTTTCGATACGTGATATTAACTATCTAATTAATAGAAAGTTATTCTAAAGAGGTCCGAGTTAGATGCGTACGTGATTATATCTAGATCTAGTTCCTTCCTAATTGGATTAATTGATGATACTCCTTCGTGATCTCCACATGACCAGGCTATGTGCACATGTTATTAGTTAGAACCCATTTAAATAATATTCCAGATGTCCGCCTCTGCATTATCTAACATTGCCCATGATGTTTACATTACAGCCTACGTAGTGTCTAATATAAATTGAAGCATAGCGTCGTACCACTGAAGGAACAACTGACCAACACACCTGGCCAATCTTAACCGAGTTCGACTTAGTGACTAATACCAACCAGTCACCAACATGTGACGCATGCGTATATATCCATCCAACTAAGCTAAGCCGAACGAAAATTACTCAAGGCTGGTTGTTTCACAGTGGCGGCAAGTGTGATATGCAACAAACCTGGGGGGGGGGGGTCGTCGCATATGTTCTCGAAAGCCCCAAAACGTGTGTTTAACATTGGTTCAGACCACCACCCGCCCCCTCAATACGTGGCGTGGGACATAAGATAACGCGCATATTGACAGTCAAACAGCATTCGTTGGTTCAGCGAAACGTGGTGATGACCAAACCACCAGCCACCAATACGTAATTCTATACGTGTTTTGACTTTTACAACCAGTGTGACCACCCTAACGTCCCTAAATGTGGCATCAATAACACTGATATCGATCACTATACTAGTATAAACAGAAAAATAAATGTATATTAAGAAACAAAAAACGATATGTAAAAGATATTTCTTGACATGTTGATAGCGACACTGACCAAATAAAGAATACGGGGTTAGCTACGTCCTGGCAAAGGGATCTTTGTCTAAATAGCACGAACATAGAAAGACGCGAGCACGCCTATAAATCCCCTGCTCCACCGTCGTGAAGAATAGGCTGGTCGGCACCTCTCCGGGTCGGCGTGAAGGATAGGCTGGTCGACACCTCTCCGGGTCGGCGTGAAGGATAGGCTGGTCGGCACCTCTCCGGGTCGGCGTGAAGGATAGGCTGGTCGGCACCTCTCCGGGTCGGCGTGAAGGATAGGCTGGTCGGCATCTCTCCGGGTCGGCGTGAAGGATAGGCTGGTCGGCACCTCTCCGGGTCGGCGTGAAGGATAGACTGGTCGGCAACTCTCCGGGTCGGCGTGAAGGATAGGCTGGTCGGCACCTCTCCGGGTCGACGTGAAGGATAGGATGGTCGGCACCTCTCCGGGTCGACGTGAAGGATAGACTGGTCGGCACCTCTCCGGGTCGGCGTGAAGGATAGACTGGTCGGCACCTCTCCGGGTCGGCGTGAAGGATAGGCTGGTCGGCACCTCTCCGGGTCGGCGTGAAGGATAGGCTGGTCGGCACCTCTCCGGGTCGACGTGAAGCAATACATAAATTTATAATATAAAAATGATGCATTTATGTAACGTGTTATGTTATTTTGTCATAAATACCGTAATTTCTCTAACTAACATCATGCTTTTGTTACAATATCTTGAAGCAGTAACTGCAGAACTATTACATAATAATCTTTGTATATCATCCAAACACGATGCTACTCTGCCATTACATTTAAATGTTTTGTTTAATATTTTGGTAGATGGTCCAAGATCGTTGTCAGTGTCTCCCCTGGACGGCCCCTATTCACCTGGATATAAAATAGAAGTGTCTGCGGACAGTAATCCGTCGCCACCTAGATACAAGTGGGTGGATACAGACACGGGCAAGACCGTAGCAAGAGGACACATCCTGACAATCACCGACGACATGCTTGGAAAGAAGACACTCAAAGTTGTTGCGTGCAACACCATACTCGTTCCACCATTTCCTGAAAAATGTGCTGAACTCACATTGACCATCTCGTGTAAGTGTAATTTATATTCAATATATCTAAGATAAATCATTAAAACGTTTTCGCCACTTTCTTCTGGTTAGGCATGTCATATGAGTAATAAAGCAAACAAGGGGTGTTACTATACATCGAACTATCGATGCATCGCTATAGTCGATGTGTCGATGTAATACTATCGATAGTAAATTGAACTATCGATAGATGTCGTCGATAGTACACTGAACTATCGATAGTTCGTGTCAGTGTGTCAATATAAAATATTGAGATATAAATCTATTAGAGCAGCGTCATTCACGGATTTAGTATTGTTAATCAACTACCTCCAGGGAAATACTATCGCGATGATCATTAAAATATTGCAATAGTTGTACAACTATCGCGGTACTACCGCAATAGTAAAATTACCCCCGATAGTCGCCCGTTGTACAAACGCATGCACGCACACACGCACACACATGTATAATAAAAACACTGTGAAGATCACAGAGTATAATTTGATTTATTGATAACCATCGAAACATCAATGTAACCGGTTGATGTGAAGGATAGTTTGACGTGGTTTGTATGCGTTTACATTCAGCTACTGGGGCCACCATTGTCAATACAACCAAAGCAACCGAGACGACCTCTGCCAAGAGAACATTCACCTGGCGACCCACGCAAGGTAACACGGAAATAAACGAAACTATATTTTCTTGCAAGACATTTGCTTTAGCTTGTTTTATGCGAACTCGTGTGTTGGCATTACTATTGGATCAGCTGAACTGTTATCTGACGTCTTCCGTGTTTGGCAACACGCTGATGCAATGACTTTCAAATGTTTGTCAGAGTATGTGAGAAACATGTTATTTATCATTACTGTATTTTGAAGAGAAAAAACCATTGATAGTGTATTGATTCCCCGAATATCATATCATTAAACAACGTATCACTTGCCCGCTCGCTCGCTCCTACCCTACCTCCCTCCGTCCGTTCGTCCACCCATCCGTTCCCCCTCCCTCCGTCCCTCCGTTCCAGATGATGTCGCATTCATTTCCTCCTTTGCAGCCATGACCACAGCAAACTCCCCCGATTCCACCACGACCACAGCCACCACTGCCGCAACCGCCACCACGACAAAGGGCACCGCCGGCGTCGCCTCCAAGACCACAGCCACCACCACCTCCAACCCTGCCCTTACTGCCACCATCACCACCACACGAACCGTCCCACCGTTTGTCGGCAGGCCTTCAACGACTGATGTCCTGGGTATGTATTGATATTTTTAAAAGGTAAATTAAGTCTGAGTGGACATATTAATTGCTTGTACACACACGTACGCACACGCACGCATGCACGCACGCACACACGCACGCACGCAAGATACATCAGATGTTCCAACATTTATTTTATGAAAACATGTTGTACATATACGGAAAAAATAACTGCGCAAACATACAATATGCCGTAGTTCCACCGGCCTAATCACTGTCTTACGTCAACCACCTAACCTACGTCACATTACATGAACATAAAACACTCGGTTGTGTCTGCAAATAAAACTGTAACAACATATTGTTACGTTGTGATAGAAGTATTGAATACTACGATGTTGTTATTTATTCAGATGGAGGCGACCGGACCGTCTTGATAATTGTTGGCACAATTCTCGCCTGCGTCACGTTATCTGGGGTAGCGACAATAGTTGTGGTGTTTGTCAGGGTGCGACGACTCACCGCTGCGGTCAATGCTATGAAAGGTCAAGGTCAAGGTACCAGAGCATCATAAGCATCGTCGTGTTAGCCATTATACACTGCCAGTGCTATCAATTCTGAGGATTTTTTTTTATCAATCATTAAAACTCCACCCTCAATTGATTTAGCTTATCGCAAATTCAGTTCGATGCTGTCCAAATGTATGTGTGAATAGTTTATGTAACATCCGCAGTCGACTTAATATAAACATGCCTATTTTTGTTCAAACCATCGAAATAATATAATTTTGTCGTTAGATGTAAGGCTCAACATAGTGGATATCCAAAATGTAAAACACTGTGCGGATCAGTGCAGATCATGGGCGTGACGTGGCATCCTCTCGCCGGTCACATGACAAAGTTATGAAATTTCACCAAGGGTGAATTTCGTGAGTGTTTTTCTTTTCCATTTTCACGTCACTTAATGTTGGACAAAACATTAAGTAATTTAATAGTTTATCTGATCATTTCATAAAAAAACTATAAAATAAAAAATTGCACAAACGAGCTAGCATGCTGCAGTGGTTACTAGGTAGGTTTTATTTCTCGCAAAATGAATTTCAAATGAGAATAGCAAACACTTTGAATTGAGGAGGGACCTTTAATATAAGAACAAATAATACTGATTCAATAGCATCTATATCCAAGCTAAAGTCAATCTAGTATAAGATAGTAACATTTACACCGGTAGAAATACTGTTTCTGACAAAATGTAACAGAAAAGCTAGAAGTACTGTGTAGCTAGGGTCATGAGAAATCAATATCCACATATACAGGATGCTCATTTAACTTTTCTTAGTATTATCTGTAATATTAAGCCATTATATATGACGTGTTATAAATATGTGATGTAGTTCAACAAGATTTAAAAACATTTGCCATCCAAGCCAAAGGCCCATATGGCAAGTGGACAAGGAAGCCATTTGCTTGTCGAGAGTCCAACAATGTTCATCTACTTATAACCCGCCCTCCTGAGATATGTTTCAACCTTGTTTTTAAACATATTCACGCTGCTAGCAGTTACACTATATGTAGACAATTTGTTCCATTCATTTATTGTCCTCTGTGAGAACGAGTGCTTCCTGATGTCCAATCTGCATTGATCCTTTACTAATTTTACCTCATATCCTCTAGTTCTGCTATCCTTCTTGAGTGAGAAAAACATATTTCTATCAATATTTTCATACCCATTCAATATCTTAAAAACTTCAATCTGATCTCCTCTTAACCTCCTTGTCTCTAGAGTTGTTAAACCACATTCTTTCAGGCGTTCTTCATAACTAAGGTCTCTCAGTTCTGGAATCATTTTAGTTGCTCTCCTTTGTATGCGTTCAAGCATATCTATATCCTTCTTACGTACGGATATGCAGGTTACGACCACTGTTACATTAGTAACCACTTCGGTACATTTGTAACAGGATGATACGCGTACAAGAGGCATTTGTATCACCATTTCTCTACCGCACATTGCAGGCACAATCGCAATAGTTCTTCGCAGCAATAAATGTTATAAATATAAAACTGTGTGGCGAGGTACCAGGTTTCTTTGGGCAATGTGTATTGTTGAAGAACAAAAGTCATGGTTTTGGGCCTGCGCTCCTGTAAGAGTTGTTAAAGAATAACCAGTTTCAACAACAATTAAGAATATCACGCCAGTGGTTATCTTTGAAAACCTTGTTAAACACACTGCATCTTAATTTGATTGGCCGCGTCATTCTGCTAGGTAACCCTATGTCGTGAGTATTGGTATTCTAGCAAATCTTCTCGCCAAATGAAAATATGGTTGTATACACCTATTCCTACAATTACCAATAAGATGTGGCCATGTTGTTTTCAAGGTATGTAAGATATTTTGGCTTTTGTTTACTAAATTTGTCGTCATTATGACAAAATAGCATATCTGTTTGCGACTGTGCCTGGGTTCTTTGTATGCCGGCCTCACTTAACACGTCACGCGTAGTCTAGGTTACCCGATTTTCATAGAGCTGAACATGTGCTTATCGGGCGCGCTGGTTAACATGTCCGCTCTCAATCAACCGGAGTAATGACAGGAATCTCCAACTTTTCTAACACATTCTTTCTGATTTTAGTTGCACATGGTTAGTGTTTATTGACTCTTTTAGGTGAATAGCCCCAAAACCATGACTTTTGTTTCGCTTTAACATTATACATTCGTGGGTCTCCTGTTGCTGCTACTGTGTGTTTATGCGTGCGGGTGTGCGTACGTACGTGTGTGTGTGTGTGTGTGTGCGTGTGCGTGTGCGTGTGCGTGTGCGTGTGCGTGTGCGTGTGCGTGTGCGTGTGCGTGTGTGTGTGTCCCGGAGTTTGACATGCGTTTGTTGATAACGGAGATGATAATTACATGTATCTTCTGGCATATAACAAATAAAGTACTACGTAGTTTTTTTGTCAAATGGAAAATGATGCAAGCAACACTACTTCGGGCAACCAGTTTGATTCAGTAGCCAATTTCTACACTTATGATAACGGAAATAAAAATCACATTAATGAAGTGTAGCAGTTGATCATTAGCTGCACTGCACGATGAATATAATAGTAATTGTAGTGCATTTTATTTTAATTACTATGTCGTTTATGGAAAATTAATTAACTATGTAAATTACTAAAGTATTTAAGTATTTCTTTGTAGTTATCGATCGACCACGACAATCGCCACGACAATCATCCGGCGACTACCAAGGCCTGTATACCCCTACTGGAACTAACGAACAACGCGGTGGAAATGCAAGTTACGAGGCACTGCGCGGACAAAGAATATGAATAGCAACCACTAAATAACTTCAATAACACCTTTTGTGGCACTTGATGTCAACTACAACAGAAGCATGCACCCATGCTTCTGATAGTTGACATCACAGTTTCACTTCTGCAAATTTGGCAGTTTGATATCAACACACATACATTAAGCTGTGTATTTAGGCTGCGAATCGTGTTAAAAGGATGTGCTACAATACTGCTGCAAAGAGTCTGCACAAAGCAAAGTCATCCTTGCCGCTTATTGCTACAATAGTACTGCACGAAGTAAACTCATCCATACAGAGTGCTACAATAGTACTGCACGAAGTAAACTCATCCATACCGAGTGCTACAATAGTACTGCACGAAGTAAACTCATCCATACCGAGTGCTACAATAGTGCTGCAAAGAGTCTGCTCGAAATAAAGTCATCCTTACTGAGTGCTACAATAATGCTGCAAAGAGTCCGCACGAAGTAAAGGCATCCTTACTGAATGCTACAATAGTGCTGCAAAGAACGTTTCGGCCGCCGAGCATTTGCCTGCGCTGGCCCCACGCTGTGGAAAAAACTGCCTGACAACATACGCGGAAACGGCAACCACCCGCAATTCAAGAAGCTATCAAAGACATTTCTTTTTTCCACTTAATGGGTTTTACCGCTTTGATATTGCATTTTTAATGATCTTATTACATATTATCAATCCTATTTATGTTCTGTACTATTGATGATATTAGCGTTTTATTTCCTATTTAAGATTTATTTTTTATATACAAATGCCATGTAATCAGTATACTTTTTCTTAAAATAATTTACACACGCGAACATTCTGCATAGTTTTTAACATTTTACACAGCGCATGTATTATTATTATTATCACTATCTACATACAAGTTTGTATCGTGTGAACTGATGTCTGTACACAGTTTTATTATTATTATTTTATATAGAGTCTGCACGAAATAATATCATCCTTACTGAGGGATTCGCCTAGCAAACATGTCGATCAAACTATATTATGTCATAGTTGTTTAACCTAAATGGCCTAACTAGCTAACCAACTAACTAATTGTGTACTTAGCCACAATCCAGTGCATATGGTTTTTAAAGATGCTTTTTTTACAACAACAACTGTCTTTAATGTCTTTAGCCCTAACTCTTCCTCGATAGCATTAATACATTGTTATCGACATTTTATATTGATTTGTTGTACACTCGTTTGATTTTATTTAATGTGGTCGCTCTCAAATTTAGAGCAGCTATAAATAGAAGGTGGAAGAAATGCCTAATCAGATCAGCATCTGGCAGCCATGCTTGTATCACTGCTGCAAACATCAGTGACGGAAATGACATTGTCATAATCGGAGTAAATGTAAATGACGTTGTTGTAATCGGAGTATTCAATGAGTTTGTTTTGGCACAATACGCGGGGCAGTTGCTAGCACTCACGTTAGTTGTTATATAAAATGCAATGACCTTTTCAACGTATATGTTGTATGCAACGCCCTTGCCGTACGAAACGTGTCGTAGATAAGTAAGTGCAAGAGTCTGGCGAGTGTACATTGTTACTTATTCTGAACCGTCGTCTGTAGGTCTAACTTAGATTGTCTTTGTGCAATTAAACGTTTCTATGTTGCTGTGAAATGAATGTTTGTGCGTTTCCTTTGTCTACAATATTTTCATATAGCACATCTTCAACAGCTCCTTCTCTCCAGTGCCTAAAATACTTCTTGTTCAATATTGTGACAGTCATTTTCTTAAATGGCTACACCATTCTCAAGTAGCACGAACTCACTTTATCCCTATATCGAGTGTCTACAACATGTCCCTGTTGATGACATGTTACGTGTTGATGCCATCCTAAGTAACGGCATATACACACGTGCCTTAATATGTGACTCATCCCCATGAAAAATCACTAGTCCCTATTTTTGGTGGACATCGTCAAAATGCGACCTCTTTATGCAAATTCGTATGTTGACCTGTAATGCTCCTTAAACATAAAATGAACAAATAAATATCAATTTCATAATTGACGATGCAACGTAATTATTTTATTCAATTAGTTCTAAATCAGATCCCGAGGTTCTGGACGTTGTCAACTGCTTGTCATTTCTGTAGGTGTTGCCAATCTGTACCCCTTTCATGTCATCCAATGTACACATACACACAAAATCTGTATAATATTATGGTCTTGAGTGTCTGGCAATGGCATGTGCTTTCCTAAAAAGCTTATACATTTTGTAAAATGTCGCTTTTTCCAGTTGGTCCACCGTCTCGTCCGCCACACTTAACCCTGGGTTGCTCTCTGCTTTCTCTCTTAAAGCCCATTTCATATGGCTTGTAGAACTATTGTGAGTTTTGATACTCTCCAATTTAAATACTGGGAAGATGACGACAAAACTGCCTGCTTTCTCATACTTGCAGCAGTACTTACAAAACATTCTCATGTTTAGTTCAGTCTCAGTGTTCTTCGCCGTCCCGTCACTCTCCCCACCTTCAACGTCGACGACAGCGTCGTCGTCACGCCGGTTAGCGTCGTCGTCACGCCGGTCAGCGGCACCGCCAACGGCAACGCCAGCGTGAGCGGCAACGCCAGAGCCAGCAGACGAACTTTTGTATTCGAGCCATGAGAATTGCTTTATCATCGGCGCTCAATTTTCTTTTGGGGTTTGGACCCCTTTTATAACATTCCACACGATTTCGAAAGGAAACGCAGAAGATCGACGGGTAAAAGTTAATACTGTTCAGTGTACTATATTTGTACCCGTATGCACGGATTTTGCACTACGTTGCTGCTCGTTTATGAAATCGGATATATCGGGAACGAAGATTTTAAATTGTATTTTTCGATACAATGTGTTACATTTATGTATGTACGACTAATTCAAATTGCTTGTATTTATATTGTTACAAAACGAGTGGAAAATAGCTACTCGCAAGGGGGACGAGTGCAGGCCAAAGGTTACTCGATCCCTGCATATACCCATAACCCTACAGGTGGATTTAGTCAAAAAATAAATTATTAATCTTAATTATTTTATCCTGCTTCAGTAATACATTAATTTACATCATCAACGTGGACGTTAACTCCACCTGGATACAAATGTACACACGTACGCATATAAACACACGTGCACGCACAATATGTATATGTATATATATATATATATATATATATATATATATATATATATAATATATATATATATATCTATATATATATATATATATATATATATATATATATATATATATATATATATATATATTTATATATATATATTTATATATATATTTATATATAATTATATATATTACACACACACACACACACACACACACACACACACACACACACACACACACACACACACACACACACACACACACACACACACACACACACACACACACACACACACACACACACACACACACATATATATATATTATACGTAATAACGGACACACGCACTTACGTGCACAAGTATGCATAAATATTTACGAACACGCGTACATGTGTGCGTGCGTGCTTGCGTGCGTGCATGCGTTCCCGTTCAGTTGTCCAAAGGATACAGCCCTATTCTTCTCCAAATGTACTTAAGTTGAGTGTTTGATTATGCCTAGCTATGCAGCAAACGTATTTTTTAGTTCATTTATGTACTTCCTGTGATGCACCTGGAGATGTAGCCGCCATCCCACGTGATCGAGCTATATTGCGTGCACAGTTTAACGCGCAATCATGTATTTATTATAACATGAAAACGTAACATACTGTATATTTGCTTGAAATACAATACACATTTCATAATAGTCAAATTGATGTCGAATGAACTATTCACACAACATTTGTTTTTCTTAAAACTTAACTTAATTTGGGCAAACGTGCGTTCTCTGTCGCTGTGCCTAGGGTCTGGAATGAACTCTCCATCACTTTGAAAACATCTAAAATTACAGCTATCTTCCGAAAAAAACTCAAGACATATTTATTTCAAATTGCATTTCCACCATAAATCTTCGGCTGTCCGTCGTTCTAATAATGACATTTGCACGTCCCTGTCCAAGATTATGCTTAATGATTCTGTTTTGTTGCGCCTCTGAGCTCAGGTTCCTGAGGATATAGACGCCACAGAAGTTCATGATTAATATTATTATGTTGGCCTCTGTTTACTAAACTAATGTTCTTTCTGGAAAAATAGCACGTTTGTTTGAGGCTTTGTATTAGTTCTGTGTATACGGGCCTCCCTTAATACGTCTTTATCTTATAGAACTGCGCATGCGCTTATCGGTCGCGCTGGTTAACATGTCAGCCCTCAGTCATTCGGAGAAATGACCAGATTCTCCAACTTTTAGAACACATTCTGAGTAAACCACTGTCATGATATTCTTGATTTTAGATGCACGTGGTTAGTTTTTATTATCTCCTTTAGGTGCATAGCCCCACAATCTGACTTGTGTTTCGCTTTTTAGTACGTATGCGCGGCTAAACGTTACGCGACAAAACGACGTCAAGACGACGAAACAGACAATTCATTACAGTTAACAAACTATGTGCCCATCAGTATGCGAATCGTAGTTGTAATATGAAATCAACACAAAAGTTGTAATGTCGATTGAAATCATTTTCTTTATGCCAATAATAAACACAACTGACACATGTTTTTGTAAAAGAACAATTTAAACTTAATACAAGCAGCGCCTTCTGGCGAACAACGTGTGTTGTAAATTCGTTGCAGACAATTTTGTTAGGAACTCTTGTGATTTTGTGATAGCAAATCCTAATTTATTTATTGAATAAATAATGTTGAATTTGACTTAATAAATGTTTCGTGACTTCATAAATTACATAAAGTAATTAATGTTACTATTTTATTATGCACGTGTGTGACATATTGTGCGTAACATATCAAATTGCCATACTCCTGCAAGTTTTATATGTAAATGGTAAATAAATCTCGAGTCATGACTAATTATGACCAGATCACAGTATTTTGCTAATTTTGCTGGTGACGTAGCTGTTACTATGTCAGATATTAAAAAAAATTACATGTGACCCCCGCCATTTTTGCATGTGCCTTTTTGGGCTTTTTGGGTCTAATGGATTTCAAAGAACCTTTAAAATTTAAAGCTTCATTACTTTTATGTTAGGGTAATCGGACATCTTCAAACGAGCCGCACTCAGAGACAGTTGCGTTGGCAGTAGAAGCCTCCGGCCTCGGAATCTCACGCATTATAATTGGATAAGTCTGGAACTGAAGCAATGTTCGCCAACCGCGTCAGATTCTTGGCAGTCTGTCTGCTGCTGCTTCCTGCTGTTATCGAGAGTTGTTGTTGAGGAGGAGGAGAATGAGGATGATGAGGGAGAGGAGGTGGAGGAGGGGGATAGGGAGGAGTAGGAGGAAGAGCGTACCGTACAATATTGTTTCATTCTTATATCGACAATTGTTATACCAACGTTTATCGTACCGCACCAGGAATAAAATACTGTTGACCTGATTGAAAGATTGAAATAGAACTGATCTAATATGTTGTAGCATTCAACCACAAAGTGGTTATAACAACTCAAGGGAACCATAGACGACACATTGGCAATGATGGTGCTCTGTTATTGTTTAGAAGTATACGCCATCACTTTAAACGGTGAACATGTTATTTAAACTTGTTGATGTCTGTGATTCTATCATGAATTGATGGATAGGAGAACACATGGTTAAAATGCACATGTGAAACAACAGTGGTCAAAAGTTACGCCTGTACAACGAAGTTGTACAGTTGTTGTATATAAATTTGGTTTATGCGTGGGTGTTATTTAGCTTACTTGATGACCATCTGGTGCCATGTGTGAGACTTAGAACATCACAAAACTTTGTACAAGATGACATCGTACATTGCAACAATTGGACCGACCGACCGGCTGGAGACAGTGAATCCGAGTTCATGTTAAGTCGTGAAATGCATAATAACAAGTATAAGCTCAACCAAATCAGCTAAATAACGCCTAGGCAGACAGCACGTTTAGATACAACTCTTCCAATAGACGTAGTGTCACCACAGATCTTGCCGAATGTTGTATTCTTAACCTCGTGCATTCTTAACTACGTGCATTCTTAACTACGCGCATTCTTAACTACGCGCATTCTGAACCATGAGCGCATGAAATACACGTAATTTTGAGACATTATCAAGTTTAGATAACATATTCAATATGAGTCTCAAGTTTTAAAAATGTAGTATGTGTAAATCAGTATATCAACGCGTGCCCTCAATTGTTGGTTGATGTGCTGTTTATATAGCATATACACGTGTATACACAATCTGCGTTATGTATTACCGAATTTTATAATAAATAAAAATAAATAATAAGAATAAAATATTGACAAAATACTAAAACATACAGCACATGTATAGCATCGGCGTCAGAGCATGTCCAACACACCGGTGTCAGAGCGTGTCCACACACCGGTGTCAGAGCGTGTCCACACACCGGTGTCAGAGCGAGTCCAAACACCGGTGTCAGAGCGTGTCCACACACAAGTGTCAGAACGTGTCCACACACCAGTGTCAGACCGTGTCCATACACCAAAGTCAGAGCGTGTCCATACACCAGTGTCAGAGCGTGTCCACACACAGGTGTCAGAGCGTGTCCACAAATCAGTGTCAGAGCTTATCCACACACCGATGTCAGAGCGTGTCCACACTCGAGTGTCACAGCGTGTCACAGCGTGTCCGTCAGAGCATGTCCAGTTTCTTGGCAATGCCTTTGCCAAGAAACTGATTTACACATACTACATGTCCCCCGTTGAGTTGCAATGTATTTTTGGTACTAAAAAAATGGGGGTCCGGACCCCTGGACCCCCCACTGGATCGCCTATGATATATATATATATATATATATATATATATATATATATATATATATATATATATATATATATATATATATATATATATATATGTAATTGTGTTGGCGTTTTAAGCATGCATTATATATATATATATATATATATATATATATATATATATATATATATATATATATATATATATATATATATATATATATATATATATATATATTGCGAGCACGGAAAACTTAGGCCTACATACGGGAACTTAACTTTAATTGGCTGCGGGCCCGTCTAGTTCCCAGAAACACGTCGACCCAGCCAGCAAGTGGGACAAAGTACTAGTGATTAAGCGTACATTACGTCGGATAAATTGACAAATCCACGTTTCAACTGTACGATCTGCCAGTCTCGCTCGTCCGATTCTTGCCTCCCCCAAAGACGCCACTGCTCATTTGATGAGTTAGCCAAATCCCCGGATGAAAGCCTAATTATGTATGTGGCCAGAATCTGGACGCCTGCAAACTTTCCGTCACAATGAAAAGTACGGTATGATTCCAGGCGACAAATGGTGGTACCACATCACGGAGCCTGGATAACCGAGGCTAGATCTGCTAGAGGTACGATCTGTTATACTACTGCCACCCCTAGCTAGCGAGGATGGCTGATATATAATAAGTATTAATTGATACACAATATGGTTTACGCTGGTACTCGGCTCTTGTTAAAGTTAAACAATTATTTGCTACAAAACTCCTGGAACTTGTCACACATATATCTTTGTTAAAACGAACAATTATCTGGCTTACCTGTTGGCTATGTTTAATGGTTAAAGTTCGGACCCCAGTTGTGCGCTGCGCCCATGATTGACTCTCAGCTATGACAAAATCGGCTGCAGAAACAACCTTTCTTCACACGGCGAAAGCCGTCGGATGACAACAACAGTTAACGGGGGTCGCCTCAAAATTAATAGTTTTCATCGATTGTGGCGCTTTACGCCAAGTAATCGTCGTATTTTGTTTTATTGGTTCTAATATATTGGAAATCAGGTGCCGATTTCACGAAGCTTTCGCAACTCCATGCGTGTTTTCTACGATTGTTCCAAGTTACGAAATCTTCATCAAACGTCCGCAAAGGTTCTTTCGTGCGGTACGAATGCTTCGTGAAACCGGTCCGGATACGGCAATGTTTTAATATTCTAGCACCTATTCAACAAGACACCATTTGGCAATTCAACTATATTACCAGTGCCGTGCCTGTTGCGACTGAAATGAGTTCGTGTAGTGTGTGCCCAGCATTATACAAGTGAAGTCATGGGGTTTTAATACGTGACCTCTCCTGTGTCACACACGCTTCTTCAGCAAGTGTGGCAGCGGAGTCAGTCATCCGTTACTCTCGGCTGAGCGAGGGAGCATATCCAAATCTCCATTATATTAGATGTATATTTCATAAACGGAAACTTGTTCATAACACAGTCGTGGAGAAGTCCTTCGACAGCAAAGTAAGCACTACGTTATTCATACAAATGGTAGTTAACCACAACGTATTTCGAACTTATTCAACATTTTGGTATGTTCCCTTTCAAAGACCACACATTCACTTTTTTATTTTGCCTATTTCCTCTTACACCGTTCCAACAAAACCATGTCAGGCAATAACTCATCGCGGCGTCGCTCTACCATCGACGCCCGAACGTTTCTGAGAACCCTCATTCCTGAGTGTTATGTGTGCAGCGGTGGTTGGCGTCACCGATTTCGTGCGACATTTCTCCACACTTTCCCAAGGCATGGCTACTTTCCTACTGTTCGCATTTCTGATTGTTCAAGGTAAGTTATTCTCGCCTTCTCTGCTTCGACGTGCAAAGGGCGAATAACGAATGACTAATGTCAGTTGTTCAGTTAATGTGTGATACAGGTACGAATACACTAAATGCACGTTTAAATCATCCCACCGATGTCACAATGGCTGCTTTTCACACAGCGCCTCGCACGACGACCATCATTGACAATCAGCTCACAATACACGTTGTAACCTTAGCCACATTATCTTAGTCTCAGAACGAAGCTGTGGCAGGTTAGCAGGCATGAAATGGTGCAGAAAATAGCACACCGTGTATGCGACAATTATTGCGAAACAAATAGGCCTAATACTTTGCCAAAGTCGGGATGCTGTTGCTGTTGGCCTC
>OY759264.1:9677430-9679930 GCA_963662155.1 Lamellibrachia columna | reverse complement strand
ACGGACAACAACAGTTAACAGAGGGTCGCCTCCAAATGAATAGTTTTCATCGATTGTAGCGCTTTACGAAACTACCAAGTAATCCCGTCGTATTTTTGAGTAGTTCTAATATATTGGAAATCAGGTGTAGATTTCACGAAACGTTCGCAATTCCATGCGTGTTTTCTACGGTTGTTCCAAGTTACGAAATCTTCGTCAAACGTCCGCAACAAAGACACTGTTTGAATATTCTAGCACCTATTCAACAGGACACCGTTTGAAAATTCAACTATATTGCCAGTGCTGTGCCTGTTGCGAATGAAAAGGATTCGTGTAGTATGTGCCCAGCATTATACAAGTGAAATCGTTGTTTTATTGCGTGACCTCTCCTGTATCACACATGCTTCTTCAGCAAGTGTGGCAGCGGAGTCAGTCATCCGTGACTCACGGCTGGGCGAGGGAGCACATCCGAATGTCCATTATATTAGATGTATACTTTACGGCAATTGGCTAATGGCACGGCTGTGCTTCCTTAAAATTGGGTAGTATTTTTGTAGGGTTAAAGTGTGTTCTGCTGCAAAGTAAGCAGGACGGTATTCGAACAACTAGCAGTTAATCACAACGTATTTATAGCTTATTCGACAATCTGGTATGTCTTTCAAAAATAATTCACGTTTTTATTTTGCCTACTTCCTCTTACACCGTTCCAACAAAACCATGTCAGAAAATAACTCATCGCGACGTCTCTTTGCCCTCAAAGCCCACACGTCTCTGAGAACCGTCATTCCTGAGTGTTAAATGTGCAGCGGTGGTTGGCGTCACCGATTTCGTGCGACATTTCTACACACTTTACCAAGGCATGGCTACTTTCCTACTGTTCGCATTTCTGATGGTTCGCGCTAAGTTATTCTCGCCTTCTCTACTTCGACGTGCATAGGGCGAATAACGAATGACTAATGTTGGTTGTTCAGTTAATGTGTGATACAGGTACGAATATACTAAATGTACGTTTAAATCATCCTACCGGTGTCAAAATGGCTGCTTTTCACACAGCGCCTTGCACGACGACCATCATTGACAATCAATTCACCACACACGTTGTAACTTTAGCCACATTATCTTAGTCTCAGAACGAAGCTGTGGCAGGTTAGCAGGCATGAAATTGTGTAGAAAATAGCACACAGTGTATTCGGCAATTATTGCGAAACATGTAGGACTATTACTGCAAAGCTTCAGTGGCTTGTCATTCAAACAGTCGCAGAGTAGTGGTCAGACGTTTAAGGACACCAACTTAGAACGTATGGCAAATAGTGTACATGTTACGGCATACACGTGGTGTACATACATATAAGTACTTTGGGTGGACCTACTGCATACCGCGCTATGTAAGAACGTAACTTATTATCACTTGTGTCACTGCAGTTGTTTGCTATATATATATATATATATATATATATATATATATATATATATATATATATATATATATATATATATATATATATATATATATATATATATATTAAAACTTTGTAGTGGGGTGCAGTTTCCATATATTCTACTGTGTACTGAGAAATAAAGATAAGAGAACAGTTGAAGGTATGGTAAGAAGCACAGCAAAGGGCACAATTAGGGGCATGGTGAGATATACAGTTGTAAGTACAGTTACAGATATGGTGACATTTAAGGGAATGGTGAAAACTGCAGTTAAGGGTATGGTGAGAAATACGATTAAAGGTACAGTTAAGGACATCGTACGGTTAAGGGTATAGTGAGAATGATAGGAAAGTGTACAGTTAGATGGGAATTACAGTTAAAGGCGGGGTGCAGTAATAATAGTAATAATAATAATAATTATTATTATATATATATATATATATATATATATATATATATATATATATATATATATATATATATATATATATATATATTACAACTGTGTATTGGGGTGCAATGACTATGTATTCTAACTGTGTACCGAGAAATGGGGAGAATTATGGTTAAGGGAATAATGGAGTTGTTGAGAGAATTACAGTTAAGGGCATGGAGAAAATTATAGTTAAGTGTTGGTGGTGGTGGTGGTAGTGGCGAGAATAACAATTAAGTGTACACTTAAATGTATGGTGAGAATTACAGTTAATGGCATGGAGAGAATAATAGTTAAGGGTTTTGAGCATTACAGTTAAGGATACAGCTAAAGTTATGGTGAGAATTACAGGTAAGGGTATGGTGAGAATTACAGTTAAGGGCATGGTGAGAGATATAGTTAAGGGAGGTGAGCATTACAATTAAGGATACTCTAAAAGTATGGTGATAATTACAGGTAATGGTACAGTTAGGTGCATGGTAAGAATTACATTTAAGGGCATAGTTAAAGGAATGGTGTGAATTACAGGTAGGTGTACATTTAGGAGTATGCTGAGAATTACAGTTAGGGATACAGTTAAGGGTACGGTGGGAAATACAGTTAAGAGTACAGTTCTAATTATGGTGAGAATTACAGTTAATGGTATATTTA
>OY759264.1:9649930-9674930 GCA_963662155.1 Lamellibrachia columna | reverse complement strand
TCCAGTAAAACTCCATCGTCTAGCCTTGATGATGTCTGTTATCCTGCTTATTTCTACCTCTTCATACAGTTTTTCATTTGAAATTGTTCTTGGCCAGAATATACGTAGAATTCGACACAAACATCTATTGTGAAATGTATTGAGCCTTTGTCCATCACTTATATCTGCTGTTGAACCTTTGTCTGCATCCATTACTGAGCCTGGATAAGTGAAACTATCAACAGTTTCTACATCGTCTATGACTATTACAAATGGTTGGTTATCATCAGTCTTGATCTTCATCACTTTAGTTTTGGCTGTGTTTATGTGTAGTCCAATTCTCTTTGCGTGCACTTCTAGCTCGTTTGTCTTCTGCTGTAAATTTCTTCTTGATGTTGATAACAGAGCTAAATCGTCTGCAAAATCTAGGTCCTCCATCGTATCTAATCCACATTGAATTCCTCTTTTCCTTCTAGTTGTTTGCCGTATAATCCAGTCTATCACCAATACAAAGAAAAACCCTGATATCACACATCCTTGCCTCACTCCCGACATCACAGGAAAAAAACATTTTGACAATTTGCCTTCATGCTGAACTGCACATCTGAAGTTTTTGTAAGACATTTTCACAAGATTGATAATTTTGGATGGAATTCCATAGTATTTCATAATTCTCCATAAACTCTCTCCGTGAATACTATCAAAAGCTTTCCTAAAATCCACATAGTTCATGAAGAATGGGCTATTCCTTTCGAGGCACTGGTCGATAATGTTCCTTAATATGAACATTTGCTGCATACATCCTTTCCCGCTTCTGAAACCCGCTTGTTCTTCCCTCAGTTTGTTATCGAGCGCATCTCTTACCCTGACTATAATCACCCTACCCAGCACTTTGCTTTGAACTGACAACAGCGTAACACCTCTCCAGTTATTACAGTTCTCCAGGTCACCTTTTCTAGGTAATTTAATGATGACTTCTTTCTGCCATTCTTCAGGTATTTCTTCATTCTTCCATGTTAATTTGAACACTTCCTCAAGTTTTCGTGCTACCATATTACTCTGTGTTTTCAACATTTCAGCCTGTATGTTATCAACTCCTGGTGATTTACCGTTTCCCAACGCTTTTATACTTTTTTCAATTTCTTCTATAGTAGGCGGATTAGTGTCAATGTCTATGTCGAATGATTCATTGTTCGGAACATCAACAGGATTGTCGGGTGCCTCTGAGTTCAGAACCTCAGAGAAGTGTTCTCTCCATCTATCTATCTGGTCTGCTTCTGATTGTATTACTTCTCCACCTTTGTTCTTGACCGGTGTACTTTTTCTGCAGCTTTCATTAGTTATTTTCTTGGTCAGTGTAAACAACGTTCTTTATTTACCTCTGTTTGCAGCATGCTCTGCTTGTTTTTCAAGGTCGTCCATATACGTCATTTTGTCTGCACGGACACTGTTTTTAACTTCTTTGTCTTTGGCTATATACTTCTTCTTTAGTATTGTCTTTAGTCTTTCCGACTTGGTAGGATTGATTTTGTCCTTGATTGCTTTCCGCTCGCTTACTTTTTTCCAGGCTTCTTCCTGTCATCCATCCTGGTTGTGCGTGCGTTCTGAATCCAAGAACTTCTTCGCTAGCACCACAAATAGCTTCCGTCACCCCTGACCAACAATCCTCTATTCTCTCAGTTTATTCCAACACCTGGAACTTAATACTCAGTGCAATCCTGAACTCTTGAGCAGTTTCATACACTCGAAGCTTATCAACATCATACCTCTTTCTACCGCTCTCCTCCACCGACTGTCTACACAGCTTACGTTGGATATTAGCTACAACAAGTTCGTGATCACTGCCTACATCTGCTCCTCTCCTTACTTTTACGTCTTTCAATGATCTTCTGAATCTTCTATCAATGGTGATGTTATCAATTTGGTTCTTGGTAACTCCATTTGGTGACGTCCACGTTAACTTGTGGATGCCCTTGTGCAGAAATATACTGCCATCGAGTACAAGATTCTGTGTTTGACAAAACTCTGCGAATAAGAATCCATTTTCATTCATCTCTCCACATCCGTTTGTTCCATCACGTTTTCATTGCCTTTATTGTCCGCTATAATTACGCATTCATGTCTCATAGTACCACAAGCATGTCATGTTTCCTTTCTGCTGTTGTTATACCGTGCAAAAAGTGCTCCTTATTCACATCGCTTGCATCGTTTGTGGGCGCGTAACATTGCACTACAGTCAACTTTTGAAAAGAATCTACCAGTAATAATTCGTTTGTTCACTGGATGCCATTCGAGAAGTGTATTCCTCTTCTTCTTAGATATTATTATCCCAACACCAAACTCGTGCCTGTCTCCCCTCCTACAAGTCTGACTTTTCCTGTTTACAATTAAGTTGTGCATTCGACATGCACCGAGACCGTAGTTTTTGGGTAAACGGAACAATTGGGGATCCGGCATAGAATCTGGGGTCTGCGGGAACACGGACCTCCGCAGAATTCGAACCCTCATGATAGTAACAATAACGCTTACCACAACAATCGGCTGATCTAACGTGTGAATAACTGCGAACGCATAGATACGCGATTGTTTCAGCGAACGGCAAAAGATTCGCGTGAATTGCGTGTTGTCATCCGTGGTTCTCGGCTGGGTGAGGAAGCGCATCCAAATCTACATTATATTATATATATACACATGAACACAGTCGTGCAGATGTCCTTCAATTAAGCGTAAGACATTCGTAGTATGTTCAGGAAGATAAACCAGCGCTGTGTTTCCTTAAACATTATGTTAATTTTTGTAGCCAGAAATGGTGTTCAGCAGCAAAGTAAGCACAACATATTTAGAACTTATTCTACATTTTGGTATGTCCCCTCTCAAAGACCATAATGTCAAGCAATAAATCTTCGCGGCGTCTCTTTGTCATCAACGCCTGAACGTGTTTGAAAGCAGTCATTCCTGAGTGTTATGTGCGCAGCGGTGGTTGGCGTCCTCGATTTCGTGCGACATTTCTCCAAACTTTCCCAAGACATGGCTACTTTCCTGCTGTTTGCATTTCTGGTGGTTGAAGGTAAGTTATTCTAGCCTTTCCTGTTTCGACGTGCAAAGGGCGAATAACGAATGTCGTTTCTTCGTTTAATGCGTGGTACAGGTGTTAATATACTTTACGCATGTCTAAATCATCCTACCGAAGTCACAATGGCTGCTTTTCACATAGCGCCTTGCAAGACGATCATCATTGACCATCTGCTTACCACACACGTCAGGAGCGGATTTAGGTTTGTTGGTAGGCGGGTCTCAGTCAGTCGTAGTCATAAAAATGATGTCATTCTACTAACGAAAAGGGGGGCGCGACACATGTGTCATTCTACTCACATCAGGGTGCTAATACTTCAGTTGACACTAGTTCCGATGTAGGCTTATATAGGGGAGACCTGGACTATTCCGTCCCCTTAGACACTAATAGATCTGGAGATTGTATTTGTAGAACTAGAGGTTTCAGCCTTAAAATGAACGAACATATCTTGCCCACATTTGTGCTATCAACAAATGTCAAAACTGTTACAAGACAATATCCACATCTGACTCTTAGTAGACCTACCCAAGCATGGGCTGACTTGCCCCATGTCGGGGGAAGTCCGCCCTGGGGCCGGGGCAAGTTCGCCCCACACGTACTTTAAGCAGCAAATACACAATAACAGTGCAGTTTGGTCTTATTTGTATTTTTGACTAGAAAATAACACTAAACTGGACAATTGGAAGTCTTTATACGAGTGCGTTTTAATGAGTTTATGTTCACAAGTGATCCTGAACATTTTACATCAAATATCCTAGGGTCGAACTTACCCCGTGGCACATAGACAGACGTGCCCCAACACAGACACATATTTGGTGACACTGGATAGAGTAACAACGCAAGATCCAAACGATAGCTCTGATATAGGGCTTTACTCCGCACTCTGAATGTCTAACCAATGCAAATGATAAATACTGAAATATGATAGAAACAAAATAAAATAAATCACTTTCAGTCATCCAAAATCACTTGTTCTAGCTCACAACTTTCCAGCCAGCAACTCGAGGACGCCAGTTTCACGCTGCATCAGTGTTCGAAATGAGGTGCGTCTGGGGGTCCAGGACCCCCATAAGGCATGAGGGCCCTCCCATAAGAAAGAAAACGTAAGCTTGGGGGTCCCGTATTTTATCGTTGTACCAATGCAATTACCCTTCAGCTGTTGCACCTGTTGCTGCGTGTGAGGCTACTCTGGTTCGTCTGTGCTAAAACTCGACGGTTTTCGCAGAACTCGACGGTTTTCACAGGACTTGACATCATTATGTTGTAGTTCAGCTGATTCATTCAGTTCACTTTATTATCATTCAGTTAATCTCTGTTAAAACATCTTAAATCATTCCTCTCATATCATTGATGAGTGTGTGTTCTGTGGTTAAGTGAGCCAGCTGTTGGGTATCTGCAGTAATGCCAGTGGTTATGCCACCCATGAGTGTCTAGTTGAGGCACATTTTACCTTGGCATTTTACTTCTCAGAATTACAGAGCACTGTGTCTGCAAGCGCATTACTCCAGTAACAATGGCTTAGGCCACAATTTATAATTTAGTCATGTAGCAAACGCTCTTATGCAGAGCGACTTAGAGCAAGTGCATTCAAAATAAGTTGGTCAAATAACTACAGGTCGCTATGAGAGCAAGGACATAAAAAAGGCGCTAATAGCCATTAAAATGCATGAAATGAAGATTTGTTTAGACATTTTTTTTCGGGGGGGGGGGTGACCAATATTTTGGGGACCCCCCTAGAGTCAGTGGTCATTTCGAACACTGCGCTGCATGTAGTTTGATGATCATGTGTCTTAATCGTGTGACCGAAATTACTAAATTCAGCAAAGGCACGGAATAAAAGCCGGTTGGCGGACTTGCCCCGGGGTCGGACTAGACCCGGTCTCCCTTTCGTGTTCCTTTACCGTAATATTTGTCCCGGACACAGGGGGTCTAAGACACCCCCTCCATGGCCCATAAGACCCCTCTGGATCCGCTGCTGCACGTTGTAACTTTAGAAACGTTATATTAGTCATATAACGAAACTCAAAACGTATGGCAGGTAGTGTACATGTTACGGAATACATATGGTGTACGTACATATAAGCGCTTTGGACGGACATACGGACTGAATACTCCGTTCTATAAGAAGGCAGCCTATTGCGTAGCGGGAGATTGCCAGTGTCCTCCTGATCTCTCTCACGTCGCTGCAATTGTTTGTTAAAAACATCCAAGATGGCATCCATTTTCAACAGCTGTATTTGTCTAAAGTAATGTGGCTTGGTGATGTTCTGTCTATACGCGCAATACTGATGATATTCTCCTTGGATATGTTGAGAAACAGTACAACAGTGTGTTGCTTGTATACCCTCTGTTAAAACGTGATATATAGTTTCTTTTAAGCTACATATATACTTGCCTAGTGCTCTTCGAATTATTTTTTCATGTCACGAAGCCGAAATGTTTTATTACGTGACCTCTCCTGCGTCGCACAAACTTTGTCAACACGTATGGCAGCTGAGTCAGTCATCCATGACTTTCGGCTGGACGAGGGAGCACATCCACACCTCGAATACATTGGACACACGCATACTTCAATGCCTGTAGCTGGCTTGACAATAGTCGACGAATTTCAAATGATTGAAAAGTAATTCGAATATGCATAAAGCATAGCGCTTTATATACATTTATGCATACCACCGTTATGTTTTTATTTAGGATTATGTTGTAGTAAATTTACAACTCCATACGGTGTTCCTAAAAAAGCAGGCACACCACCGTTGAAACAAACATTTGTGAGTTTTGTTATTTTTAGAATGTTGTACGTGCGTGTGCGTGCGTGCGCGTGTGCGTGTGTACGTGCGTGTGCTTGTTGATTTTTTTCAAGAATAGTCGTTATCCGGAATATCATGTTTTTGATTGCTAGACGATGGATGTATATAAATCGCGTGATCCATTGTGGACGGACGTACAAGTTATACTTAAAATGAGAGAGTCGGGAACATTTTTGTGTGCAAATAATACATTTTACTAACAATAACGTTTAGTGCAAAAATCGGCTAATCTAACGTTTGAATAACTACGAACGCATGCGTTGGCATAGATACGCGATTGTTTAAGCGCACGGCAAAATATTCGCGCGAATTGCGTGTTGTATACTTCCGTCGACAGTTTCACGTGATCCCGCCTGTTATAATAATGTATAATGTTATTTTACGCAACAGAGGCGCCACGGGTTATTTCGGGTAGGCTCTGTTGGGTTTTCCCATAAAGGGAGGTTTTTTGGGATGGCCAATCGACTGGATTTGAAGAATGGCCCAAAGCGTATGTCCATGGCAAAGTTCAAGCATGTGTCATCACGTCAACGATTCTCATCGTAAATGGCTCGTATCTGGGTGTAGCGGGAAGGCCAACTACATGTTTATCAAGGAGAGATATTAGGGGAGAAACAATGGTGATACGTGTGCGTTCAGCTTCATAGTAATAGTAACCCGGTATATGTTGTTTCCCGTGTGCTGTCAACATTTCAAAAAACGAAGCTGGCTGCACAAGTTATTTTGGGGTGGACAACGACCAGTTTACTGATATTTACTTCATTTTATGTTGCTATTTTACACATGTTATTCTCTGAAACAAAAATAGATAAATTGATATGATATGATGTAGTTATTTACCTGCTTAAAAGTATGCAACGGAAGAACCACGAGATGATAATACATATTGCACATAGTAGTAATGCAGCCATGTCTTGGAGAAATTGGGAGAAATATCTCTCGACATCGGCGGCGCCAAGCCAAGTGTTTACAAATACGTTAGGGCGTTGTTTAAGGTGGAGGGAGGGGGGCGTGCTTGCGTGCGTGCGTGTCGTGTGAATTAATTATTTCATTTCAAATGGGTTGATTGTGTAATCTGCATTGGCTAAGCGCATGTTTCAAGACACGAATGGCATATGATATACATTATTTCAATAAAAAATATTTTAACAAACAATACACACGCGTAAATTTACTCTTCTTCCTTTGTTGCTACAAAATTACATTTACGTATTCGTACCACATTAAACATATATCAATATAAAATGTTACGACACAGTGCATGTATACAGAATATATATTAATGTCAATCAGGATTCGCTTATGGTGGGGCGGCATAAACCAACACATCCATTACATTGTGCATTTTGTGATAAAAGCACCAGATTTCGCACACATGTAGACACTAATATTCTGAACAGATGTGGATATAGAGCTATTGCAGGTTTGGCCTCTGACGGCTGTGGCAGCCATTTTACAAAATGGCCACCTGCGGTTCCTGTTATTTTACATACCTGCTCTAGTGGGGAGGTCTGCAGGTTCATAGTGGAGGTTTATTCTCTTATGAAGGTCCAAAGGTGCTTAGGGAAGAGCAAATTATTTTATTTGTACAGGAAACAAGCAGTCTATTTGGACTACTTAGTTTAATTAGGTAGCAAGATTCCGAATGGAAGCCAATAGAGAATGTAGATAACAATAACTGGTTTGGCACCCGGTAGTAGTAGTAGTAGTAGTAGTAGTAGTAGTAGTAGTAGTAGTAGTAGTAGTAGTAGTAGTAGTAGTAGTAGTAGTAGTAGTAGTAGTAGTAATGGTAGTAGTAATAGTAGTAGTAGTAGTAGTAATAGCAGTAGCAGTAGTAGTAGAGGTAGAAGTAGAAGCAGTATTAGTAGTTGTAGTAGTATTAGTAGTAGTAGTAGCAGCAGCAGCAGCAGCAGCAGCAGTAGTAGTAGTAGTAGTAGTAGTAGTAGTAGTAGTAGTAGTAGTAGTAGTAGTAGTAGTAGTAGTAGTAGTAGTAGTAGTAGTAGTAGTAGAAGTAGTAGTAGTAGTAGTAGTAGTAATAGTAGTAGTAGTAGTAGTGATGGTAGTAGTAATAGTAGTAGCAGTAGTAATAGCAGTAGCAGCAGTAGTAGTAGTAGTAGTAGTAGTAGTAGTAGTAGTAGTAGTAGTAGTAGTAGTAGTAGTAGTAGTAGTAGTAGTAGTAGTAGTAGTAGCAGCAGCAGAAGCAGCAGTAGCAGCAGCAGCAGCAGCAGCAGCAGCAGCAGCAGCAGCAGCAGCAGTAGTAGTAGTAGTAGTAGTAGTAGTAGTAGTAGTAGTAGTAGTAGTAGTAGTACTAGTAGTAGTGAACACCTTGCAGTAGGGGACGAGCACTGGGGAAGGCGAGCAGACACACGTCATCACGACCAGACACCAAGTATGCAGACCTCATTCGCCAAAGATATCCGCTCCCTTGTCAGCGTGGTAGAAGAGCTTGTCAACCCCTTTGAGGAAGAGAGTATGGATCTGACTGTCCTTGACACAAAGGAAATTTTGGAAAGAACCAAGCCTATTTATGACACCATTAGTCGAAACAAACTGAAGGTGTTCATTACTTCCACTCTGAGAATTGCAAGCATAGGGAAGCAGCAGGTGGCCTCTCTCAAGAATGACTTGCAACTGTTCTTGCGGTTGTACATCGGTTGCCAGATGGAAACCTTCAACAGTTATTTCGTCATGAAAATCAGGCGTGTCCTCCAGCACTCTCTGATGGAGAAAGCCTCTGCTTAGGTACAAAGAGTGATCTCCTCACATGCTTGGAAGACCTCTCAGATGCCACCACCAGTATAGTTTTTATGGAGCAGTCATCGTCTAGAAGCCAGCTGCAGTCAATAACTTTGATAGGTATGCCAGAGATATCTTCATCCCGTACCTGTCCACAAAAAGCTTCAAACTGTGTCACACCTGGACCTAGTGTGGGACAGCTACATTGTCGATTCACTGGAAGGCAGTGCAAGAATAAAGCGTGGAAAGGAGTGTGCAGACATGTGGTGGCTGCAGTAGCCACACCAGGAAGCTGGCAGAACTTCCTCCGAGTCTACAGCAACAAGACAGAGCTGTTCAGGTTCCTATCAGAAGCTTTCCTCAAGTGGTTTGACCAGGAGGAAAAGCAGCTTGTCATCACTGAAGGAGAGGCAGTCCTCAGCAAGTCACCACTGCCGGATCTGGCTTCGCTCCCCCCATGCAGCCACGAAGAAGCTGGCAGTCGCATGTTGCTGCATGCATCCCATGCTATCCGGCATGGCCATCACAATGATAATGATCCGGACTGTTGACACCGACGTCGTGGTGTTGGCCGTATCAGTGGCCAAGGGGGCTGCAGCCAGAAGATGAATTGTGGCTAACATTCGGAACTGGCAAGAGTTTCCGTTACCTGGCAGCCCATGAAGTAGCAGCTGGCCTGGGACCGGAGAAGGCACGGGCACTGCCAATGTTCCACACTCTGACTGGGTGTGACACCATGTCCAGTTTCGCTGAACACGGCAAGAAGACTGCCTGGACAATCTGAATCGTGCTGCCAGAAATCACAAACTCACTGCTGAAGTTGTCCGCTGCACCAAGTGACATACCAGGAGATGCCATGCACTCCATGAATAGGTTCATTGTCCTGCTATATGACAGAACCAGCACATGCACGGACATTGACAAGACGCGAAAGAAACCCTTCTCAAATAAAAACTATGTGCATCTGATCCCGCCAACCAAAGCAGCTATGGAGGAGCATGTCAAGAGGGCGGCCTACCAGGGAGGCCATGTATGGGGCCAGACACTGCTACCGGCACCGGAGCTGCCTCCGCCAACCAGCTGGGGCTAGGCCAAGAATTAGGAGGGGATGTACGAGCCGCACTAGACAAGACTACCCGAAGCAGCCCACACCTGCTCTGAGCTAGTGTCATGAAAGGGCAAGAAGCACTTGAATGCACAACTCTGGTTGTGTGTGTGCGTGCGTGCGTGCGTGCGTGTGTGTGAATGGTATGCTCACATAATTGAATTCCTGGCCACTGAAGGGAACTGTGACAGTAACCGTGGTGACATATGAACAAAACAGAACAACTGTGACATCCGATAAGAACTGTTCGATTCGACAGGTATATTTCAACATATCTTGGTGTTGATTATGGCTATGTTTGTTGTTGATTGACCCTTTCAATTTGAACCGTGTTTTTGAATACTTTGTACTTTGTGTTCAACTGTTCAACTGTCTGGCTGGTAATCTTAGAAAGCTTAACATGTATCAATAAAAACAAGGCTCGTTCTGCACATAAATGCTGCCTTTTCATCAATTGACTATAAAAACAGCACAATTAGTACAATAATTCCTTGTCGATCACTTTAGACAATCTTGTAGAAGCTTCGAATGCCAACTATCCCCACTTTATGTCAACTAGTTCCTCTGGAGTTGGCAGTCCTGAACACCGATTAATTCCGATTAAATAGCCTGACCGCCATTTTGTAAAATGGACACCATGGCCATATGGGAAAAAATTTGCGATGGCTCAATATCTATATCTGTTTGATATATATCAATCTACATGTGTGCCAAATTTGGTGCTTTTATCACCAAATGCACAATAGGTTTGCTATGCCGACCCACTATTACAAACATTTATTACCAATAATTGTGTTAAAGCCTTTCGGTTTTTTTCTCAGTCGTGTCATGTTGATAAGTATTTCCACGACGATTTCAAGATGTATTACGCCCTTCCCCTTAAGTACAGGGGCCTCGACCCCCCTTTAGTACAGGGGCCTTGACCCCCTTTAGTACAGGGGCCTTGACCCCCCCTTTAGTATACTTTGTACGAATATGTAAATATCGACAATTGTGAACGGTCCCTAACACAATCATGTTTTATTCCAGTTGCAAACGGTCAATTCACGACAACGCCAAGAAACCTGGTCGGGTTTGTTGGTGAGACGGCTTTCTTCGCCTGTGCAGGAAATCAAATTGGGTGGGATGTATACTATCACGGCGCAACAAACGCCACCGCAATATCAGCGAATGGGAGACTGATCAACGACTCCTCCAAGTATCGATTTCAAGAAGATAAACTATATATTTATAATCTTGACATGAAAGATGCTGGAACATACCGTTGCAAATATATACCTCTTCCAAGTGTCTACAAAGAGGCGGAACTGGTAATACTCGGTGAGTAGGTTGTAGTTGATTTCTGATCCATCGCGATATTGTCACTCTGCCAAATCGTCCCACGCCAAATCTGCCTACTGTCAAGCCGGCGTTTTCGCGTAAAGAGTACACCTTTTTCCAGAATGCACTTTAATTTCCTCATTTTATTCCAACAATTCATTGTATAACATTAAGTCTATGTGATTATCATCCAATGGCTATAGTAAGGAATACACAGGTCATATTTCATAACGATACATCAGCCCACTTCAGTTTGTTTTCGTATTAAAACCTGCACCGGAATAAAATGAAGCCAGTTATCCAGCAACAACCAAAGTTGTTAAATTGTGAACAAATAGTGACAAATTTTGTGAAAATTGTAGTAGTAGGTAAGGCATCAATTCAATTTGTTTTTAATGGTGTATTTTCCGTTAAGCAAAATTGGTATGTCCTCTCAAAAAAGACTCCCCAAAAACACTACTACTAATATATTCTTAATGATAAAATGTAGTTATAAAATGTATTAGACAGCTCAAGTCCAAACTAAAATGCGAATTTTGTCTAAGCTTGTATTTTTTAAATATGTGGCCATGGTGCATGTCATTTTCCGTTGAGAAACGTCTTTTTCAGAACAACAATATCCCAATGCCAAACACTAATAAACCAGTGATTAGTGCACATTAATACGTGCTATTATACTACCAGGATCGACAGTCTTTCAGATGTTTGTTATAAATTATGTTTAAACATGGCTCTAACTAGTGTTGCGAATTTATAAAATTAAATAATATATTATAATTATAAATTTAAATAGAATGTCCTCTCCAGAACAACACCAATCAGCAAACTTATATAAAACTAGCTATGTTCTGTGTTCCTGTGTAGGCTTTGGCTATGTCACAATAGACGGGCATAATCTCAATAGTTTGTCAACAAACATAACATGTTATGACTATTATGAAGAAGACGACAAAAGAGTAACTAGTTCGAACTGTATTATTATAAAACAATTAAACATTTTCGTGCAAACTTCAAGTATTTATTTTGCTTCCGATAATAATGTGTCTTACAGCATGAAAAACTGGGAAATAACAAGGCTTTTACATGCCTTAGACCGGTGTTCTAGAGAGGACATAGAAATGTATTTAGCCTGTTGTATCAATGTGTTTTCCTTCTTGTTTTCAATGTTATAAAAAAGATTGCAAGCCAACAAATGTCAACTATGAGAAAATATTACACTTTTCAGTACATTAATAATTTTTTTAGTAACTGTCATTCTATGTTGTTGTGGAGATAAGAATTTTTAAATGGATCAATTACAACACTAGCTTAACATGCGTTACAAAATGTTCTCTCCAGAATATGATATGTTACTACTACAAGAAAAGGTAGGCAGCTTCGATCGTCTAGTTAGTGGTTTTTATTTCCAGAGTTAAAAGAAATGTCGGAACTAGGGCCGCTCAAACTCAGTGGAACTCCCTCGTTGTTAGCGTTAAGTCTGCAAGAAAATTCCGACATCCTTTATTGGCAACTTAAACAGTATAAACCGATTTGCGATTACACAATCCTTTAACGCGGTGCTGAGCTCGGGTTCTCGAGGATTTCGGCGCAGTATACTTTTCTCATTGTATTATTTTATTCAGTACTGCAATTTGTTTACTATATAACATATACCTAATAGCATAATGATATATTGTGTGTCAAAGAAATGTCCTCTCCAGACTGACAATTTTACAGCTTAATTTTGAAGCCAATATTGTTTAGGAAATATATGTAAATCAAGGTCCTGAAATGTCAGTGTTAATGTAATATCATCTATAGTGTTTGAAAATAATATGAACAAATTAATTGGAACATTTTAATTTTTGAGGTTGCGTGTGACAAAAAGGGTGCCCTGTACGTGAAAACGCCCATTACAAAGTTTGATTACAACCAGCTTAGATTTATGCAACGTGACTCATTATCTGTACGTATTTTTTAATAACTGGAACCAATATTATAGTACACTACGTTTTTGTATATTTTTTAAATAACAGCACTAGAATACACCATATTAGAGTTAACGGTTTTATTTGGGATAGTGAACTAACATATGTGCATGAATATTTAATATAACTGCATTTTGTACAGAGTCATATAAAAGGAAGCATAATGTTAAAAAATAGTACTAAGTTGCAATGAAAGTTGCTAATTTGCCTTGTACTACGATAAACCTTCCTTGTTTCCGCGAAAACACACATTATCAACAGTTGTTTTGCATCGTTTCAATAAAATAGAATTAGCTGTTCAATATAGCCATGCCTTATGCAAATATATGCTTATATAATTGGACCCTGTTATGAATCAATAATAATAATGATGAAAATAATAATATAGATTATGAAACGTTCAAATAATAAAGTTCCGACTTTACAGAATCACGTCCCAACTGTACAATGAACTTGACGAAGGAGGCGGCGGCAGAAGGTGACTACGTGCGTATGACTTGTGAAGTAACGTACAACGGAAAGTGGGTCCCGACTCCGACTCTACGATGGGACAATCGGCGATATGACCGACGATTGTACAGAACAACCAGCGACATAGTTGTACGGGCGGAGAATGCGACGGAGGGCAATCGACTAACGGCCACCCAAGTAATCGAGTTGACGCCAACTAACAACAGGGGATACTTCAGATGTGGAGTTTTCTTTGAAACGCTGGGGATAAGCACAAGCTGCGAAACGGAGAGGTTTTATGTGTATTGTAAGTACCAGTTAAGGTATTTCCTACTTTCTAGCATGCACATTTTACAAATAATTCCAAATAATGCTAATAATAATGAGAGTATTTATAACGCCCGATCAATCAAGATTGCGCTCAGGCGCTTTATGTACATGCAATCATAACTTACAATTGCAAAAAAACAATACCTACCATCAATATTATGGTTATTCCGGGTAACATAATTATATTGCCGACTCTGGTGGCATCAGTTCAGTAACTCCGCGAGATCGGGCGCAAACGAATTGGTAACCAATGCAAACGTTGCAACGCTGGAGTAATGGCACTAGTTGATATGAACACTGGAGTAATGGCACTAGTTGATATGAACACTGTTTGAATAGTTGTGGTGCTGGGTCCAGCTCGTTGAACTTACACGTAGTCTCCAACAAAATCTCTGGGATATGGCGCAATGACGGCAATTTCGTGATGCCATTGTTTCCCCGGGTTTTTTGTGATGTCGAAGAGCTGGTTTGGTCGTTCTCACATTTGGCGATCTTTGTCGAATAGTAATTACGCTTCGCGGTGAGCAACATGCGACTGAAGATCACAAATTGCCTTCGTTATGCCTATCGGTGTACCTCTAGATCACTTCGCAGCCAAGTCATCTGAGCTCGCCGTCGAATGTGTTTATCGGCGTTCGTCGGTGTATCACGGCGAATCTGGTCGCGTCTCGCGCAATCCGACGTAAACCGGTGCGTGTTGCCTGAACAGCTTCGTCGACGTTCAGATCCAGTAATGAGGCGATATTTTGGCCGAAATCAGAAACGTATAAAAAGTACGTTATTATATAGCACAAGTAGTATACAAGTCCTTTACGCGATACTTACTTACTTACTTACTTATCCTCTTCATGCCGTGTGGCACATAAGGCTCGCACAAGATCTCGCCAGACCTCTCTGTCTTGGGCTCTCCTTGCTGCTGTGCTCCATGTCAACCCAGCAGCCTTCAGTTCTTCTTCCATTGTTCGTCGCCACGTTGTTTTCAGCCTGCCTCTTTTTCTGTTTCCTTTTGGCGTCCAGGTTAGCGCTGTTTTTGCTGGCAGGTCGTTGCTCATCCTGTAAATATGACCAAGCCATGTCCACCTTCTCGTTTTTCAGGATGAGGCAGATGTGTCGTTGTTTTGTTGCTTGGTGGAGTCTGGTGTTGGAGATGGTCTTGGGCCAGTACATTTTCAGTATCTTCCTTAAGCATATGTAGTGGAAACTGAAAAGTCTATTGGTTTCTTGTTGTGTCATGCGCCAGCACTCTGAGCCGTAGAGGAGCACAGAGAGGACATTGCTCTGGTAGATTCTGAGTTTGGTCTTTTGGGAGTATACTGATGATCTCCAGAGCAGCTACAGATTTGCAAATGCTGACCTGGCTTTTCCAAATCGTGCTTTGATGTGTTCTTCTGCACCTCCTTGGAGACTGATGACGCTGCCCAGGTAAATTAACTTGTTGACGTACTCGAGTCGACGATTGTTGATCACAATAGGTTGCTGTGTCAGGTTGCTGTTTGTTAATACTTTTGGGTGAAGGGTTTTCAGGGGCCGAGGCCGCCGACACAAGAGGGCGCCACTGTATGTGGCTCCAGCTACTTTCATTGCGACGTCGTAACGGAGCGCCACCAGGCGACTAGATTTTGTAATGGATGCACCATCTAGTGGTTAATCCGGAACTACTTTTTTATAAAAACAATCCTAATGCATAGCAACCAAACAATCACGAGTACGCCACCTGGTGCATTTTGACCTAACTGCCTCAAGCAGTTTTGTCGCTAGCAGCGCCCCCTAGTGGATAATGAATGAACTACGTTTCGTAAAACACCGTCCATAACGCTTAGTAATCGATGTAATTTGCGTGATTAAAACGTTAATTATCGCCCACCTGCTTCCTAAGGTTGCGACTTCTAACTGAAACGAAATTTATGTGATTTTATCTCCACGGTGGTTGGCGGCACCTGGCGCCATTTCCAGTTGCGCATGCGCAACGTGACTTCCTATAATTTGAAGAAACATAAATTATCGCCCAGTACGTTTATCCGGTTGCGCATGCACAATCACCATCTTCCTAAAGCGGCGACATCTGGGGCAACCGTATGTGCCTATCTTAGTGAAAGCGTAGCAAAAAAGCGCCGACATACCATCACACGAATTTTGCTAACCTTAGACCAAAAATACTCTTTAGGTGATTTACCCGTATTTTCCGAAAAAACGGCCTCCTAGCGAGCACAAATGCAATAACGTGCTTCTCACGACTTGCTTCACAACATGGCTGCACCACACCGCTTAGTACAACATGGCTGTTCCACGCCACGTGCTTCTCAAAATAAGGCCGCCCCACACCGTGTCTAAATAGAAATGCTTTATTTGACCCCACATAATACCTATATATCCATGTTAAATTATAATTTTAAATAATACAGGTGTATATGGTTGTAAGTAAACATGGTATATATTAAGGTAAACAAACATATAGGGTCAGGAGACTCCTCTAAGACTTTGATAGTCGCTATCGAGGAGCCATCTTGCAAAATAAAATTAAACTAAATCAGTTGGTCAAACATATATAATTTTTCTAGGAGAAGAAAAAAAGAGTGTGCGCGTGCATGTGCTTGTTCGTGTGCATGTGCGTGTTCGTGTATTAATATTCTCGCTTGATTATGTGTGTTTGCAGTTTTGCATACTGAGCAAATCCTTGTAAGCTGTGTGTATTAAGCTTTTCCTTAACTATAGTGGGAATATTATTAAGTAAAAATGGTAAATTATGCCGAAGACATTTCTTTGCAAATTCGTGTTTAGTTTTATAAGTATATATTTTATTCTTGATTCGTGTATCATAATTATGTATGTCATAGTTGAAGATTATCCTCCAGTTTTGTAAATAAACTGGTAAATTGTTATGTAAATATTTATAATAAAATTTTAATTGTTGTAATTTAAGAATGTCATCTACTTTTAACATGCTGAGTTGTTTATGGAGTGGCTCTGTGTGGGAATTATAGTTACTTAAGGTAATAATTTTCAATGCTTTCTTTTGAAGTTTTATTATTCTATTTGTTTGAAAACCCCAAACTGTGATGCAATAATTAAAGTGTGGTACAATTAATGAGTTATATAATAACGTTTTAATTTGTTATGATAACACATGTTTTAATTGATTTAAAACACCAATCTTTTTAGAACATGCTTTTGAAATCTTTTCAATATGTCTTTTCCAGTTCAGATTTGTATCAATAATTAGATTAAACCATAATATTTTAATTTATCAATTAAAATTAAATGGTGAATGGTATCGAATGCTTTAGAAAGGTCCAAATATATGTTTATGGGTATTTCATCCTGATCCATTTGGGTTATAATCCTATCTATTAATTCCAGTGCAGCATATTCCGTTGAATGCTTGGGTAGAAAACCATATTGATGGTCAAAGAAAAGTTTGGAGTCTTTTAAATAAGTTGACAATTGATAAAAAATTATTTTTCCAATACTTTTGAGATAGCTGGTAGAAGAGATATGGGTCTATAATTATTAAATATTGATGATTCGCCTTTTTTATAAATTGGAATAACTTTAGCAATTTTTAATTTATCAGGGAATACTCCTGTGGTTAATACTTGATTTGTTAATAATGTTAAAGATTTAGTTATTGCAGGTTCAATTAATTTTAGTAGTTTGGTGGAAAAACCATCAAATCCATAACTATTTTTGTTGGGTAGATTATTTATTATTCTCTTTACAGTATATTCTTCAATTTTGTTAAATGTAAAAACAGAATTTACTTTTTTATTTAGATAATACGAATGATCATGGAAGCCTTTGTATTTAATATTGTTTGCCAGATGATTCCCTATTTTAGTAAAAAATGCATTAAATTTATTTGCAAATATGTAGTAAATGATTTGTTAGTTTTACTTTTACACAGGATTTCATTTATAGTTTTCTAAGTATTTTTATGTCAAATTTGAATTGATTAAAACGTGTTTCAAAATATAATTGCTTTGCTATACGAAATCTCCTTTTCAATATAACATTGTATGTTCTTAGATTAATCAGTAACATTTCATGTTCTGGAGAATCAGAATTTGTTAATTTTATTTGGATGTAAAGTTTATCTCTGTGTCGTATTGAGGCTAGCAGACCTTGAGTTATCCATGTAGACTTTTTATGTTTATATTTATAAAATTTCACTAATTTACTCATAATATATTTATTTTTAGCTTGATTGATTTCATCTAGGATAATGTTATAGTTACAGTTTGTGTCGGCCGTTGGACTTATGTCTAGTTTCTCATATATTTTAGTAGAGATTAAATCCTCTTTGACTTTTAACATTGCCTTTTTGTTTTGGACATAAATGAAGTTAACATGTCAAAGAACCTGCTACAATGTTCTTGCTCATTTATTTTTAGCATATTTATATTATAGTCCCCTGCTAGAATAAGATTATTTTTTTGACGATTTTGCATAGATGATATGACTGTTGTAAATTCATTTAGAAATTCATTATAATTTCCATTTAATGGCCTTGGAGGTCGGTATATATTTCCTATAGTGATCGTCTGTGGTAAGCCTCCTCCATTTACTTGTATTATTTGCCCCTCCCACTGTTTATACGTGTTTAATTTCATATTTAATTCATAATTAAATTGTTGATCTATATATATTATTAATCCACCTTTATTGCTACAGCTTTTTCCTTGGGATATACAGTCGTATCCACTTAATTGTATTTATGATAAGACATCCGTATCAGATAACCAGCTCTCTTGGAGACATATTATACTAAATTTGAAATGTAAGGAAGATAAGTCATTTACAAATGCCTCGAGTTCACTAAACTTTGCTTTAATTGATTGTATGTTAGAACTTAGAATACTGAAATGTTTATTATTGTTTTAGCTACTGAATAAAATTTGTCAAAGTCATAATATGAAGATCGGCGTATCAATGGCAGTTCATTATTTTCATTATTATTATTATTACTATTGATATCTAATATATTATTTAGAATTTTTTTTTCAATACCACCTGTATACACGAGAAAGGTTTCGTCAGATATCATTTATTTGCATTTTTAATTTGGTTAACAATATATTTTATTGTGCAATAATGTTTTAATATAATCAGACATGAAATTAAGGCAGCCAAACCACTATTCACAAAAAATATGTATATAAAACAAAAATTCAGCTTGTGTGATATCTTACACACACTGAAAGAATAGTCAAGGTGGCATAAGCCAGGTGCAACATGGAAAATAAAGAATAGTAATAGTAAGTTTGCTTATTATACCATATTTCCCTCCAGCCGTCCACCCAACAGCCAGCTCACCCGTATGTATGTTTTCCTCAGGTTTGCCCTGTATTTGTTTCTAATAATATCTTCGTGTTTTTCCAACCAGCTTCCCCTAGCGTCACTTCCATCTAATTGCATCTTCATACATCACTGGCCGTCTTCACTGCCAATCACCCTCGGCCTTCGACTCAGCCCACCCACTAACGTCTCTACCCATTACAAGCCACTGCACTCCAGCAACCTTCGGTCGTTGTCGTCTCTTCTGCCCATACCGAACATCTCCCCTTTCGTGCACTCCCCCCTCTACCCGATCACAGTTTTATCTATATAGTATTAGCAGCGCCAGTCATAGAAAGTCATTGCATTGAATCAATGAATGGAAAGTCCTCGAGAAAGTTTTCAAGACTTATTTTTGACGGTTCTGTATGTTAGCATGTTAGAACACATGTGACCTATTTCAGTTAAATCGTTGCGCTTGTCTATCAACAAGATAGATAAATAAACCAATAAATACATTGACCCATATTGCTTCCAAGCAGCTCCCCTAGTGGCTATCAAAGTAACACATTGACCAACATTTCTCACAACAACTGCATCCTAGTGTATTAACTTGACCTGTTTTCCTTCCAAGAATTGCGCCTACTGACAACAAACATAACACATTGACCCATGTTGCCTTCCGAGCAGCTCCTTCCATATATGTAATAGCTTGACCTATTTTCCTGTCAAACAGCGCCCCTATCGGGCGTATATATAATATCTTGACCTATTTTCCTGTCAAGCAGCGCCCCTAGCGACCGTATATATAATATCTTGGCCTATTTCTTCTTCCAACTAGCGCCCCTAGCGTCCAAATATGTAATAGCTTGATCTATTTTCCTTCCAAACAGTGACCAGACATTTAACACCTTGACCTACATTTCGATCAAGTAGCGCTTCTAGCGTCCAAATAGGTTATAGTTAGACCTATTTGTTTCTTCCAATCAGCGTATATATTGTCCTAAGCGCCTCTACATTCCATACATATATTAACTTAACCTACATCCCAGTCAAAACATCGCCTCTAGAGATCATAAATGTAACACCTTGATCTACGCTTGCGACCATATATGTATTGATTTGACCTACATCCTGGCCATTAAGTGCCTCTAGCATGGACCTATTTTCCTTCCAAACAGCGCTTCTAGCGTCCAAATAGGTTGTAGTTAGACCTATTTGTTTCTTCCAATCAGCGTATATATTGTCCTAAGCGCCTCTACATTCCATACATATATTAACTTAACCTACATCCCAGTCAAAACATCGCCTCTAGAGATCATAAATGTAACACCTTGATCTACGCTTGCGACCATATATGTATTGATTTGACCTACATCCTGGCCATTAAGTGCCTCTAGCATGGACCTATTTTCCTTCCAAACAGCGCCCCTAGGGACAACCAACATAACACATTGACCTGTATTTCTCCTAAGAACCGCCTTCTTGCGAGTCTATATGTATTCCCCTCTAGTGAAAACAAATATAATACCTTGCCACTTCACCGCAAAACACTTTTGGAAGACGATTCAACCCACCTGTTAGCATCTTCAGCCCTTTACACTCCCACCCACATTCCGTCGTTGACGTCTCTTCAGCCAACACCACCCATCTCCCCTTCATTTACTTTCCTCCCGCTATCCTTACATTGACTACCGAGTATCTGCTCCTAACAAGGAAGCAGAACAACTCATCAAGTTTCAACTAACAAACTCAATGTCACAAACTTCCTACTCACAAATTTCCAACGTACACATTTCCAACTCACAAATTTTCAGCGCAAAAACGTTCAACGCACAAACTTCATGTGACAAACTTCTGATTCACACACTTTCAAAGCACAAAGTTCATGTCACAAACTTTCAACTCACAAACCTTCAACCCACAAGCTTCATGTTACAAACAAATCAACCGGAAAAATGAATGTTTTTAATGTAGGGCAAAACAGGAATTGTCCCGTTCATTAACCGTAATCTTATTGTGTGTGTAACCCTAATCCGCGTTGTCAGTGGTCTTTGGTGCGGGTCAACCAGATCTACCCAAGCGAAGACGGCTTGGTTCGCAAGGTCAAGGTGATGATAGGAAGTTCGACATATGATCGTCCAGTACACAAGCTAGTGCTTCTGTAAGCACCGGGAAACGCCGACGAGGAGCCCAATTAGTACATCAACTTGTATAATGACATTTGTTTTCGGACATTAAGTCATTTTGTATCGGGTGTGGTGATCATACTTAGAATTAACATATGTTGAAGTTTTTGTGAGTTAAATTAGTAAATGCTTAACTAAATTTAGAGGAGCCATGTAAGTGCTAGTAATTGTACTGCTTGTGCAGTTGTGTGGTGGCGCCGTCTGGTGGGTGCATGTGTGCTATAGAGAATGGGAAGAGAGATTCCGCTAGGGTAGTGTCATGGCATCGTGGTTTTTGTGCGCGGCTCGCGTTATACGCGAAAATGCAAAGATTTAGGAGATGGCAACCCTGGGATCAAGGAAAAGGCGTGTTTAATGTACTATAGCAAACTGTATGCTATTTTTGAGTATCATTAATTACATTTGATAAAACATGACTTGTAAACTAGTTATTGTTTTCCCCGGAGTCAACTTCTAATAAGTAGTAATAAGGAGCATTTGTGTCTTTATTGGTAATGTTCATGTTTTCTAAACATGTCATTGTATTGTTTTCATTTATACCTTATTTTTCATCTTGTATTTCAGTTTTACGTAAATAAACAGACAACAGCTTTGATTGATTTGGACATAGCGTTCAGAGTTGATGTACGAAACGCTACATCCAGGGTGTGACCCATTCTGTGCGTGGCATCTGTAACGAGTTGTGTAATTCCTCGGTCGGCGATTGTCTCAGAAAAACGCCGGACGTCCGGTTCTGTTGGAATGACACGGCATGGAATCCGTATCCACGTGGAATTATCGCGGTTATTATATATATATATATATATATATATATATATATATATATATATATATATATATATATATATATATATATATATATATATATATATATTGTTGATATGAAAATGTTCACGAATATTAGTTTCGATACGTGATATTAGCTATTGTCTAAGGTGGTCCAAGTTAGTTGCATACGTGATTAAATATAGATCTAGTTCCTTCCTAATTGGATCAATTTATGATACTCCTTCATGATTTCCACATGACCAAGCTATGTGCTATTAGTTAGAACCCTTTTAAATAATATTCCACACCTGGCCAATCTTGGCCGAGTTCGACTTAGTGACTAACACCAACCAGTATATGTCCATACAACTAAACTAAGCCGAATGAGAGGTACTCAAGAGGTTGTTTCACAGCGGCGGCAAACGTGACATGCAACATATCCGGTAGAGTTGTTGCATAAGTTCTCGAAAGCCCATTGACGTGGTGGGGGACATAAGGTAATGTGCATATTGCCAATTAAAAAGTATTCGTTTGTCCCACAAAACATGGTGACGACCAAACCAACACCCATCAATACGTAATGCTATAATATTTAATAACTTATGCGACCACCCCTAACGTCCCTAAATGTAATATAAATAACACTAATATCGATCACTATACTAACACACACACACAAATTATTTTATATTATGAAACAAAAAACAATATGTAAAAGATGATTGCAATACATGCAAATGTTTGTTGACATGTTGATAGTGACACTGACCAAATAAAGAATAACTAAATACGCCTTGGCAAAGAGCTCGTTGTCTAAATAGCACGAACATAGAAAGACGCAAGCGCACCTACCAATCCCATGCTCCACCGTCGTGAAGGATAGGCTGATCGGCATCTCTCCGGGTCGGCGTGAAGGATAGGCTGGTCGGCACCTCTCCGGGTCGGCGTGAAGGATAGAATGGTCGGCACCTCTCCCCAAGTCGGCGTGAAAGATAGGCTGGTCGGCACCCCTCCGGGTCGGCGTGAAAGATAGGCTGGTCGGCACCTCTCCGGGTCGGCGTGAAGGATAGGCTGGTCGGCACCTCTCCGGGTCGTCGTGAAGGATAGGCTGGTCGGCACCTCTCCGGGTCGGCGTGAAGGTTAGACTGGTCGGCACCTCTCCGGGTCGTCGTGAAGGATAGGCTGGTCGGCACCTCTCCGGGTCGGCGTGAAGGTTAGACTGGTCGGCACCTCTCCGGGTCGGCGTGAAGGATAGGCTGGTCGGCACCTCTCCGGGTCGGCGTGAAGGATAGACTGGTCGGCACCTCTCCGGGTCGGCGTGAAAGATAGACTGGTCGGCACCTCTCCGGGTCGGCATGAAGGATAGGCTGGTCGGCACCTCTCCGGGTCGGCGTGAAGGATAGGCTGGTCGGCACCCCTCCGGGTCGGCGTGAAGTATACATACATAAATGATGCATTTATGTAACGTGTTATATTATTCTACCATAACAAAACCTTAATTTCTCAGCTAACATCATATTTAAGCAGTGACTGCAGAACTATTACATAACAATCTTTATATATAATCCAAACACAATACTACTCTCGCATTTACAGTTGAATGTTTTTTTTATTTTGGTAGATGGTCCAAGATCGTTGTCAGTGACTTCTCGGGACGGCTTATATTCACCTGGATCTAAAATAGAAGTATCTGCGGACAGTAATCCGTCACCACCTGGATACAAGTGGGTGGATACAGCCACGGGCAAGACCGTAGCTAGAGGGCGCATCCTGACAATCACCGACGACATGATTGGAAGGAAGACGCTCAAAGTTGTTGCGTGCAACACCATACTCGTTCCACCGTTTCCTGAAAAATGTGCTGAACTCACGTTGACCATCACGTGTAAGAGTAGTTTATATTCAATATATCTATGATAAATTATTAAAACGTTTCTTCTGGTTAGGCCTGTCATATGAGTAATAAAAACAAGGGGTGTAACAATATGTCGACCTATCGATGCATCGCAATAGTCGATGTGACAATACAATACTATCGATAGTAAATTGAACTATCGATAGGTGTCTGTATTAATATAAATTAACACGTTTCTCAATTAAGTTGGATACTTTTGTTTTTTCATCGACCTAACATCAACAATCGTCGGTTAGCGTCAATCACGGATTCAGCCTTTTTAATGAACTACCTCCTAGGCAATGCTATCGCAACAATCATAAACAGTATTGCAATAGTTACACAGAGATACTATCGCAATAGTAACTATCCACGATAGTCACCCCTAGTACAACCACACGTACGCACGCACGCACGCACGCACGCACGCACGCACGCACGCACGCACACATTTAATAAACAAACTGTGAAGATCACAAAATAGAATTTAATTTAGAGATGATCACTGTAACACCAATACCAGTTTTGACGTGGTTTGTTTACGTCTGCATTCAGCTACTGGGATCACCATTGTCACTACAACCAAAGCAACCGAGACGACCCCAGCTACGGGAAGATTCACCTGGCGACCCATGCGCTGTAACACGGAAATAAGCTAAACTATATTTTCTTGCAAGATATTTGCTTTAGCTTGTTTTATGAAACATACGGACTTTTGTGTCGGCATTACTATGGTTGTCAAAGTATCTGAGAAACATATTTATTTATCATTACTGTATTTTTAAAAACGGCACTGATATTTTATTGATTGCTGAATGTCATAACATTGAACACTTTATTAAATATGCGTGTTCACTTGTTCACTCGCTCGCTCATTCACCCACCCACTCATAGGATACCTTCCTGACAATGTCGCATTCATTTCCTCCTTTGCAGTCAATACCAAAGTAAACTTCCCAGACTTCATCACGACCACCGCCAGCACAGCCCCACCGTTTATCGGGAAGCCTTCAACGACAGATGTCCTGGGTATGTTTTGACATTTTGAAAAGGCAAATTATGTTTAAGTGGACATAATATGCTTGAGTATATATATATATATATATAT
>OY759264.1:9629930-9647430 GCA_963662155.1 Lamellibrachia columna | reverse complement strand
AACAGTCAACGCCATGACAGCCACAGGCACTAAAACTGGAACATATTAACCACATACAAAAGAGTGTCTATAATAACTGTAATTGGACTCCGTTCAACAAAAGAAGGGAATATGCCTGAAATATGTATGTATGTGAATAGATGAGAGTATTGTTGGTTTCGTGACAGCCATGTTGGATTTATTCAAATTCAAATGTTCCCAGCTTCAATGAGTTTTATGGTAATACAAATAAGGTATACTTCCAACAAGGAATGGACACATGGTTTGAGCAGTTATAAATAGGAGATGGAAGAAATGTATAATCAGGTCAGCATCTGGCAGCCTACTAGTACGACTGTTGCACACATCTGTTACGTAAACGACATTGTTATAATCGGAGTAAATATAAATGACATTGTTATAATCGGAGTAAATGTAAATGATGTTGTCATAATCAAAGTAAATGTAAGTGATGTTGTTATAATCGGAGTAAATTTAAATGATGTTGTTATAATCGGAGTAAATGTAAATGACGTTGTTATAATCGGAGTAAATTTAAATGACGTTGTTATAATCGGAGTAAATGTATTTGATGTCATAATCGGAGTAAATGTAAATGACATTGTTATAATCGAAGTAAATGTAAATGATGCTGTCATAATCGGAGTAGTCGATGAGTTTGTTGTGGCACAATACGTAGGGCAGTTACTAGCACTCACTTCAGTAGTGATATAAAATGCACTGACCTTTTGAAACGTATGTGTTGTGTTTCTTTGTTATCGCGTTTTACTTGCTTTCTGTTATAGGTTTCATTAACGAACGACTATGTACTTGCCTAAGTCCGTATGCGAGTCTCACAGTCAAATAATGTCCACCTAAAACTGTTAATCTATTAACATCCTCCTTTCCATTGTCAAAGTATCAGCACGTTACCTGTGGAGGAATAATTATACAAATTAAAGTTCAAATCTTGCCTTGTATATCGCATAATATGGTGACTGAATAGTTAACACAACAATCTAATTACCATATACGACACCAATGATCGCATGCGACGATTCATTAGTATCTGCATTGGACTTGTTGTCATCTCAACTGTCGGCGTGTTACGGAACTCTAGTAGCTCAAGATAGGGATCATCAGATCTCTTGAGCAGTCTTTTTGCTATTTTCACGGCAGACTCAGCTTTGTCGTTCGATTTCGAGTGGTAGGGCGAACTGGAGGTCCAACTGAATTCCCACTCATCATTGAACTTTCGGAATTCATTAATTGTTAACATAATTCGTAAAGATGTGGTATCTTCCATGAATCTAAGGCAACTATGGAGATGAAATATATACACATTGAGATATAAGTTCTGGCTTCTTAACACACTTGTTAAACCAGTGTTGTTGTATGGAAGCGAAACATGGAAAATAAACGAGGGCGACAATAGAAAGTTAGATACATTTTTCTCAAGTGCTTAAGACGAATCCTATAAATTAGATGGCCATGCGTTGTATCAAATCAAGATATTCTTGCAAAAACAAAATTGAAGACAATCAGCGCCGAAGTTAAGAAGATGAAATGGGTAGGACATATCCTATGAATGGACCCGAACTGCAAATGTGAGACGGCGTTGACATGGATGCCCGAAGGTAGAAGAAACGTTGGTCGACCTAAGACAAGGTGGCGATCAACTGTTGAAAATGAAAGACGCGTACTGGGGTGGAACAGCTGGAACGAGGCCAGACGTGTAGCAGCTGATAGCGAGCTGGAGGAGATGCACTTCGGCCTGATGGGCCACTGGGCCCGAAGAGGATATGTGAGGTGAACTGTGGGTCGTTGTCGGCTTGGACCACTAACGGTATGCCATATCGCGGAAACTAAAAAAAAGTAATGTCCCTTAATTTATCGAATTCGATAAAATCAGAGTAGTAGTCCACAAGAATAAGATCATTCACTCTCTTGTATGTGAATATATCCAATCCAACTTTCATCCATGGTTGATCAGGGATTGTGTTTTGTCGCAGTGTATATATTTGCTAACCTGGAGCATCCTGTTGGCTCTGGCCACATATGTCTGCAACTTCTTTGACATCCGCATTAAAACCCAGCAAGTAGATTGCATGTTGTGCTCGTCGTGCCATCGCTGCGCATCCGGAGTGACTGGCATGTAGTCGGTTAAGTAGGTCACGACGTAGACCTTTCGGAATAACAATGCGAGAAACCTTGTAGATGATTCCATCCTGCATTGTCAGCTTCTCATGGAAGGTCCACTATGGTCTTGCTGATATAGGAGTGATCAGTCTTTAGTTTGACCGTCCCTTCAAGACAACGCTGGCGAGTTCTATCAACTCTGGGTCATGTGAAGTAGCTTTCTGTATGGCTTGCTATCGCCATCAGAAACGCATTCGTCAGCGCTTGCATTTTTCAAAGTTTTGAAGTCTTCTGTCTTCCCAACATTACCCCGTAGACTAGTGTTGTAAGACTAGACTAGATTAGTGTTGTAGGGCTGCAGCATGCTTTGAAGGTGTTTAGGTGCTAGCGATAGAGATCGCTTCTAGTGGTTTGTGGTTTGTTATCGGTTTTTAAATGCGCACACATCGCATGGTGCTATTATTCGTACTTGTGTTACGTCATCTATGACAAATTAACAGAGACTTTCCTATCCCTATCCTATGCTGGTAACAGTAAACACATGTTATTTATTGAAATAATGTTCTTGAATCATGGCATAATAAAGAGCATGTAAACTTAAAGTAAAGAGTCAAATATAAAGAGTAAACGTTAGGCTAATCCTAAATATAGACTATGGTAGGTTGTTTTGTTTTCGTCGACAGTGGAATCTTCCTCGGTCGATTCTGCACCGGTCTGACATCTGGGTCAAAGTCAATGTCATAGTTACCAGGTAAGCAACCGGTCCTGTGAATACACCACTGTATTGTTCGAGTGTCTGGTTGAAGTCATTCGTGGCATCTGTATTATCAACCAGGTGTACATTTTAGTTTATCGACAGCAGTCCCAATTCGATACAACTGTCAAGTAACAGCAATGACATATTCTTTGTCTTGGTGATTTGGAACATGAAGGATTTTCCTTTTGTCGTGTGGAAAATGAGCCTGCATTTGACCATTGGTTTCACCTCGCTGCTGTCATACATCGTTAGTGTCGCAGTGCTTTCGATCATCTCGGGTTTCTTTAATTTGCAGTTGTCTGTGAAACTAAGGATGCTACTATATGCTTTATATAGTTGGAACGAAAGTTCAACTTGCTTTATCGCGTCCGAAGATGATATTCTCACTTTCCCAACTGGCTTACGGTTCAGCTGATCGACTTTGATTCCCAAGTTATTTGTGTTTATCACGTGTACCGACTTCTTCGATCGACACATTTTTTCGAAATGATTCAACTTCAGACAGTTTCTTTCATTTTCGACAAAATGCAGGACATCTTTGTCTTGCATGTGTATAACCGCATTTGAAACAGGGTTTATGCTGTTCACGTTTTCGCTTTTCATACTTTGGTTTGCTTGGCCTTGCCCTTGGCTTTGCTGCATGTGTTTCACAGCTTGCGCAGTGACACTTTGTACTGCGTCTTTAATTGCTTTCATGTACTCTTTTGAGTCTTCTGCTGCACGGCATTTTTGTAATGCTTTATCCAATGTTAGCTTCGCACCTGACTGTTCTAGCAGTCTTCGTCTCGTTTTATCGTCTTTGAGACCCAACGTCAGTGCACGCAGCACCGTGTCTTCATAGGGTTGGTCGCTAGGAGGCGCATGAGGTACTGGTTTCTATCATTGTCCGTTTAAAACGATTTACCTTTCCCGTTTTTAAGCTACATTTGTCTTAGTAGTGTATAGTAGATGTTTTATGTACTACTGAATTTGCATAGACAAAGTTTTATTTAAAATTTTACTCTGAAATTTATCTTGGAAAGGTTTTACCAAAAATTGGCGATAATACAGTTCGCTATCCAGTAATAGCAGTATATGCCGAGTTGTTCGCCTTTGGCTGGGTTATCAGTAAAATAGAAAGGTAAGGAAAATCCTTATAAACTTTTTATCAACAGGCCTTTCAACAAGACGTTTCTGTTACACCCAGCGGCGCTCTGGGGGGGGGGTGGAGTGAAAACCTCAGACCACATGACACTGTTGCATGTATTGCTGACATTTCTCTTTCCGGTTATACTTTCCACCATCGACCACGTTCAGTTGGAAGAGGTGGGGTGTCGGGTTTTGCTGTTAGAACGTTTTACATTTAATATACGTTCTGAGTCCATTTGAATTGAAATATCAGATTCTTCTTTCTCAACACATTCTGTCACAATCTGTCTTTGTCGCTCTCCAGGACAGCCAGCTAAATTCTTTGAAGAATTCCAGGAATTTCTGGAAAATTCGGAAATTTACATCTTTGGTGATTTTAATCTTCATTTGGATACACCATCAGCAATAACCACTTTCATTTTGACGTAATTTTATTTAAAATAACATGTCACTTTTGCAACACACATCCATGGCCACTGGCGCGACCTCATCATAACTCCATCAACCTGTGACACTATTTAGGCACATACATTTGTGGATGGGTTAGCAGATCACCACAACGTCATTGTAGATGTTAGAATATCCAGAACACTGGTATTTTACAGATCCATTCATAAGATTGACATTGCTGGCTTTATTGGTGATATTTTAAAATCAGACCTTGTCAGAAATACGACAGGAGATATGTGTAGCTTGCGCAAACATTACCATCATGTCCTTGAGATTTTACTAAACAAACATGCACCTGTAACCTCCAAATCAGTATCACAAAAAGCACCATGTCCGTGGATGACACCTGAAACTCTGCAGTCAAAGAGGCGCCGACGTTATCTCGAGCGTGTATGGCGAAAACACGCTCACCTTTGGACAGATCACGCGATTCCAAACAGTGTCATTGTTGCAATAGACAAATGGCTAAAGCGAAATCGGATTATTATACTCGTACAATTTCAAATAACTCTGAAAATCCACGCCAACTTTGGAAATGCATAAATAATTGCATAAAATTCTACATAGACGGCTTGCACCATCTTTACCTAAACATGTTTCAGTAAAGTCTTTGTGTGACTCTTTCTCTGTCAGTCCTATGTCAGTCCTATACGTTTTACATTTTCAGATCATGCTTCAAATCATGTAAACGTTGACCCGCCGCAAATAAATTCTCCATCAGCTGCTTTCACACCTGCTACTGTTGATGAAGTGAGGAAAATAATAATGTCCTCTCCAACCAAGTCATACTTGTACTCGTACTCGAACTCGAAATTATGGTCATGTACACGTACTCGTGTTCAGTGTACTCATATTTTACGAGTACGTAACAGTACTTTTTCAATATGTTATTGTGAAAATTATTTTATTTCTTATTTTATCAAATCATTAACAACTTCAACAATAATTTAAAAAAAGTACGGTAGCAAATTGTATTACCTGCATAATATGAATTAAAAAAATGTGTTATGTTCTTGCATGCATCTCAGCTGAGATATATATGTTTTCTAATACAGGATCATTACAAACAGTTTTGTTATATCAGTTCTATTGCAATAACCATGATATTAATTGCTATGTAATAGCCCCTGATTTGTAATAATTATTATTGTTACATTTAGTACATGTGGTTTCATATTTTTACTTGGTATTGATGAATTTTCACGAACTCACACCGTGGAGCGCTTTTCTGCACATTGAATGCACTGAAGCCACAAAGGCTTCGTTTCAAGAGGCAGCCTCTATTGATTCTTTTCCCAGTCAGAAAACCCTAGTTCATATCCATAGTCCAAGCCATAATCCTTTGTTTGTTTAATTAAGCCAGGAAGTCCAGTAAACCCATAATGAAAGGGTCATTCATCAGTTAGCCATAAAATGCTTTTGTTGTTCTCACAAGTGACAGTGCTAAGTACTGCTAGCTGAGTCTTCTTCTGAAGTAGTTTGGTGACTCAAGTCAGACAGCCTGCACCAGTAATTTCTGGTGCCAATTTGTAGTGTGGTTAAAGTACAAAGGGGATATTGAGCACTGGACATTTGCAGGTCCTAATCCACCTCAGCAAATATTAGTTGTGGTCGCTGCCAGCCACAACATACCTAACAATGTTCATGGACTCGTATATCATATATATGTAATGGTTATATTTCTTTTTTTTCTCTTGTTATATTGCGCTATGAAATGCATGTTACCCTATATTTGAATGCATACCCTGTACATTTGCATTTGAATGCGAATCACACTTGAATGGAATGTAACCCCCGGTATGATCCAAAACATAAAGAGACTTGCACTTACTTATCTACGACACGTTTCGTACTGCATGGGCAGTCATGAGTCGTTTGTTAATTAAACATATATATATATATATATATATATATATATATGCATGCATGCATGCATGCATGCATGCATGCATGCATGCATACATACATACATACATACATACATACATACATACATACATACATACATATATATGCGTGCGTGCCCGATTATAGTAAGATGGACATGCCGGCACCCGTCCTGCTGTCCAAAGGATACCGCCATATTCTTCTCCAAATGTATTTAAGTTAATTATTATAATGCGAGGTATGCAACAAATGTATTGTTCAGTTCATGTATGATCTTCGTGTCAAGCACCTTTAGATGATGCTACTGCCCCACATGAGCCAGCTACAATTTAACGCACAATCATATATTTATTATAACATGAAAACGTAACATAATGCATATGTGTTTGAAATACAATACACATATCATAATAGTCGAATTGATCTCGAATGGACTATGCACACAACAGTCCATATTGTATCTCCGATGCTAATTTAAGATGAACACTGTTTCCAACAATACATGTTACTAGATGTATGAATGTAACGTCTCATCGTTGATGTAAACAGGGGGTGAAATAACAGTATCCGGGATTGCGTGAAAGACAAATAACAACATTGGAACTGATGGACGTCGTTGTTAAACGCATCACTAAATCAGGCTACGGGTGATACAAAATCAATATACTATCGCCTGAATCGATTGTTGCAAAGTTTATTGTCAAAACACCTCATCCGTATAGTAGATATTGTAGCGTATGTTAATATTGTAATAATAATAATAATAATACTTTTTTTGAGAAAAAAATTATAGTCTTTAATTAATAGTTTTTTTATTATCTTATTTCACTTTTCATTCTATTTGCCACTGTACACATATTTAAGCTATTTTTAAGCTTTTTATATGTAATTAGATTATATGCAATCAGTTTATATATCTGTTAGTTTTTATGTGTAATTTGATTATATTATTTGCAATCACATTCCTGTATAATACTTTGAGCATTTTATTGGACATTTTGCTTTATAAAAATAAATATTATTATTATTACTGGATATAGCAAGACCGCGTTAACATACAGATCGTTAAATCACGGGAACGTTCCATCTTCTCACACTACCTGTCCACTTGAGCTTGCCACCTACCATGCGTGTCACATTGAAATATGCTACCTTCCAAATGTCAATATTATTACATTCACGATCCAATCCTTCGATGATCAGAAATGAGTCCACATGTTCGTCGTAGCAGTTGATTTCTATATAAAAAACGTCGATCCTGTGGAAACAAGAACAACAGTCGATGGAGACAGACTGCACTATTGTCATTATGGTTCCCTAGTCTTACACCCGGACCCTGCTGCTCACCCAAGCAAGCTAAGTAACAACTAATGAGGCACCACGATAGATACAGCGCAGTTACTAATATAATTAGTAGTTATTTACCAAGCTATATAACATATTCACTTACTGGTCCCTTTCGAATGAATTCATGTTGCTGTTGACAAGATATATAATTTTGTTTTGCCTAGGGCCAATTCTGATGACTATGATATTGCTGATTTCCGCGGTTTGCTCGTCTGCATTTTTTTATCTTCACATGATGCTTACAAGTTGCAACAACTTTGATAAAAATCAGTGGTACGGTGTTTTATAACATTAATAATTTTTTAAGACAAAAGTGAACAAATGAAAACATATTTGCATACACATTTTCCTATGCTTGCCAGCAGGATATGACTATACTGTTTGCGTCCAAACTCAACTTATGTAACACATTTTGGCCTTTATTTATAAACTAGTCCTGCCCTCTTTCTGGCAAAATAACACGTTTATTTCATTAAATGTGTCACTTGTATATTGAACCACAATTTCACAGAACTATGCATGCGCTGAACATGTCAGACCTCGGTAGACCAATGGCGTGATATTTTGTTGTTGTTGCTCGTGGCTATCTTTTATTATATCCTTTAGATACATTGTCCCAAAACCATGACTTTTGTTTCGCTTTAAATAAGTAGGCGCGGTTTAAGGTGGCCGACTACCTTGAAATCAAACTATGTGCGCATCGGTATGCGAATCGAAGTTGTAATATGAAATCAGCACAAAATTTTTGTATTGTTGATTAAAATTATGTCCTTTATGCCAAAAATAAACACAACTGATACATATTTGTTTTTGTAAAAGAACAATTTAAGCGTAATACAAGTAGGGCATTCTGGCGTGTGTTCGTGTGTTGTAAATTTGTTGCATAAACTTTAGTTCGGAACTCGTGTGATTTTATGAGAGCAAACCCTCATTTTTTTTTATTTAATAAATATCGTTGAAATGTTACTTAATACATTTTTCGTAACTTAATAATTGTTTTTGCATATATGTGACATATTATGCTTAACATATATAATTGCAATACTCCTGCAAGTTTTATGTGTGAATAGTAAATCAATCTCGTGTCATGAATGATTATGACCAGGGCACAGCATTTGGCTAATTTTACTGGTGACGTATTGTTACTATGTCAGATATTTCGAAAATTTACACGGGACCCTCCGCCTTTTTGGGCTCTAATGGATTTCAAACAACCTTTGAACTTTAAAATGTCATTACTTTTATTTCAGGGTAATCGGACATCTTCAAACGAGACGCACACAGAGACAGTTGCCTCGGAATCTCATGTATCACGAAACGAGTCTGGAACTGAAGCAATGTTCGCCAGCCGCGTCAGTTTCTTGGTAGTCTGTCTGCTGCAGCTTCCTGCTGTTATCAAGTTTCGTAGATGTGGAGGCAGGGGGAGGAGGGGGAAGAGGAGGAGGGGAGAAGGAGGAGGTGGAGGGGAGGAGGAGAAGGAGAGGAGGAGGAGGAGAATAGGAGGAGACGAGGAAAAGAAGAGGAGGAAAAGGGTAACGTATAATATTATTTAATTTTTATAACGACAGTTATTATATTAACGTTTAGTGCTGATGTTTCATGATTAGTACCGCACGCAGTAGTAAAATGCCGTTGACCTGATAAGATTGAAACAGAACTGATTTAATAATGTTGTAGCTTGTAAATACAAAGTGGTGATAGCAGCTCAAGACGCTCCAGGTGCTGGAACCATAGACGACATGTTGTAGCTTGTAAATACAGAGTGGTTATAGCAGCTCAAGACGCTCCAGGTGCTGGAACCATAGACGACATGTTGTAGCTTGTAAATACAAAGTGGTGATAGCAGCTCAAGGCGCTCCAGGTGCTGGAACCAGAGACGACATGTTCACCCAAATTGGCAATGATTGTACAATGTTATTGGTTAGAAACATACGGCATAATTTCAAAAGGTGAATATATTATCTAAATTTATTAATGTCAAATGGTGGTGGTGGTTCTTTCATGCAGTGATGGTTAGGAGTGCACATGGTTAAAATGGTTAGGAGTGCACATGGTTAAAATGCACGTGTGAAAAGAACGGTGGTCAACACGTTACGTCTGTACAACGAGTTTGTTGTGCTGTATCTAAATTCGGTTTCTGCGTGGGTATTATTGAACTTACTTGGTTGACCAGCTGGTGCCATATATGAGACTTAGAACATCGCAACACTTTGTGCAAGCTGACTCCATCGCACATTGCAACAACTCTTTTTTCACAGGACCAACAGTTTTAATATCTACGAAAAATGCCACAACAAATATGTACGGCTACGACCACGCTATTCAAATTACGTAGAATTGTCATTTTGACCATTGGAGGATTTTATGCAGGATAACAAGGCAATGAAAGTAGTTCGAGGTTAAACCAACTCTGGTATCGAAGGTACTAGACCCGTTACTTGTACACATTGTGCTGTATAAGCAGCCACACGATCTAGATCCAGCCTCACTCGCTAGCTTGTGTCGTTGCGAGACTTTTGCTTTTGCAAGTATTCTGAATTTCTATTGTTACTTGTTAATCGTCATCTATTGCTAAATTGTTGGTTTCATGCAAGACCAGTTTTGTTGGACAGTTCATTGTTGCGTAATCTTATCAGGGGTTTTCGTTCCCACCCTCCTCCCTGTACAATAAGTTAGACAGCGCAAACTGTAGTTGAGTTATAAGATGCACTTAACTACAGGTTATAAGTTATAAGATACACTTAATGCTTTGAAGCCTTTCCCGTTACATAATTGTACGAGGTTTCGCCTGCGTGCTTTTGATGGAGTGACACCCACCGTGTGAATGATAAATAACAGTCAGTATTGGTATAGATAGTACTGGTAGCGGGTAGATGCTAGGCGTAATGTAATAATTATTATGTGTAAACACCTTTTGAGGGCCGGCATGCTTGCTGTGATTATGTGATGTACCTCGTTTTGATGATGTATGCTTGTCTAATTTCCGGATCATTAATTAATAAATTAAATGTCATTCTTTAGCCTATTTCAATCTACACTGGACTTATGTTGTTATTTTTTAAACTAGAAGTGCAGGGGGGTTACCTAGAGGTGTCTCAAGCAGAACAAGAGACCACTAGCACAGATAAATCAATATCAAATCATCCGAAAATCATCTCTGAAAAAGGTTATAGATGCGTATGTTTAAATGCAAGGAGCATAGTAAATAAGAAAAACGAATTAAACATTATGGTAGAAGATATTGACCCTCACATAATTGGTATAACTGAATCATGGGCTAACATAGATATAACAGATGCTGAATTAGGACTGACAGGATACGTAATGTTTAGGAAAGATCGAATAGGAAGAAGGGGCGGGGGAGTTATTTTATATGTTAAAGAATCTATTCAGGCTTATGAAATAAAACTAGAAAGGGAAGCAGATTGCGATGAAGCTGTTTGGTGCAAAATTGTTTCAGGAAATTCAAAATTAACTATTGGATTAGTTTACCGAAGTCCAAACATAAACGAAGAGGACAACACAAAAATAAAAAACGCTATAAAGGAAGTTAGTAAAGGGGAATGTATCATAATGGGAGATTTTAACCATGGACACATACAATGGAATTCTCTAGAGAGCACAGGGATTGAGGATCAACAATTTCTATGTTTAATCCAGGATAGCTTTCTTACTCAGCACGTACTAGAACCAACCAGGGGAGAAAATGTATTAGATATAGTTTTGTCATCACAACAAGAATTAGTGGACAATGTAAAAATATTTGAACCATTGGGTAATAGTGACCATAATCAAATACATTTTGACATCAATGTAAAATCAGAAAGTAAAAATAAGAAAACGTACAAGAGAAACTTCCATAAAGGTAACTACAAAGATATGAGAAAATACTTAGCACAGCTAGATTGGAATAACATGCTGATGGATAAGACTGCAATTGAATGTTGGAATATTCTAAAATATGAAATTGAGAGTATCATTGATAAATTTGTTCCCTTCCGAAAACAAGGAAAACGGTGTAGAAAGAAACACTTGTCAAAAGAGGCAATTAGAAAAATAATGCTAAAACAAACTATGTGGAGGGTTTATAGGCGTACCAGAAAGGAAGAAGACTATGCAAAATACAAAGAGGCACTTAATGCAGCTACAACTGAAATCAGACAATCTAAAAGAAGCTATGAGCAAAAACTGGCATGTAACATAAAAACTGACAGCAAGAGTTTTTATGCATATGTCAGGAGTAAACAAAACGTACAAGACAAGGTTGGACCTATAGAAGACAGTGCTGGAAATATAATATCACAGGGGTTTTTAATGGCGGAAGACCTAAATGGTTACTTCAGTTCAGTGTTTACAAAAGAAGATATTAGTTCATTACCAGTTGCTGATGGTAAATTTCAGGGGGCTAAATCTGACTATTTAGGACCGTTAGTTGTAACTCCAGAATTGGTAGCTAGGAAAATAAAGGCAATGAAGGATAACAAATCACCGGGAGTGGATGGGATTCCTCCAAAATTACTAATGGAAACAGTAGATCAAATCAGTATACCACTTGCAAGAGTATTCAACTTGTCATTAAAAGAGGGAGTTGTTCCGTTTGAATGGAAAGAAGCAAACATCATACCATTATTTAAAAAGGGTTCGAGAAATAAGTCAGAGAATTACAGACCAGTGAGTTTAACGTCAGTGATTTGTAAATTATTAGAAAAGTTAATTAAAGACCATATGGTGGACTTCCTCGTTAAGCATAAATTATTAAATTCATCTCAACATGGATTCCTTAAAGCGAGGTCATGCTTAACAAATATGTTATGTTTTTTGGAAGAAATCACTAAGTGGATAGACATGGGATCGCCAGTAGATATTATCTACTTAGATTTTCAGAAAGCTTTTGACAAAGTGCCACATCAAAGATTGCTACTTAAATTAAAAGCCCATGGTATCGGGGATAGCATAACTGACTGGATAGAACAATGGCTGACTGACAGAAGACAACGAGTTGTAGTAGATGGCGAAGTTTCAAATTGGAAATCGGTTTTGAGTGGGGTACCTCAAGGATCAGTATTAGGACCTATATTATTCTTAATTTATATCAATGACTTGGACGAGAGTATAACAAGTAACGTACTGAAATTTGCGGACGACACAAAACTGTTTAGAAAGGTTAATACTGATGGTGATAAACAACATTTACAAAACGATCTAGACAGATTAGTGAAATGGTCTGAGAAATGGCAGATGCTGTTCAATTTTGGGAAATGTAAATGCCTACATACAGGACATGGGAACTTGAATGTAAACTATAAAATGGGAGCTACTGTTCTTGGTACTACTGTAAAAGAAAAGGACTTAGGAGTTACAATAAGCGCTGATATGAAAGTTTCAGAGCAGTGTGGTATTGCAGCTTCAAAGGGTAATCAAATTCTTGGATTGATTAGAAGAAACATAACATATAAGGGAAAAAAGTTAATTATACCTCTTTATAAAGCAATAGTTAGACCTCATTTAGAATACTGTATACAAGCATGGAGACCATATCGTAAGAAGGATATAGATACGCTTGAACGCATACAAAGGAGAGCAACTAAAATGATTCCAGAACTTAGAGACCTTAGTTATGAAGAACGCCTGAAAGAATGTGGTTTAACAACTCTAGAGACAAGGAGGTTAAGAGGAGATCAGATTGAAGTTTTTAAGATATTGAATGGGTATGAAAATATTGATAGAAATATGTTTTTCTCACTCAAGAAGGATAGCAGAACTAGAGGACATGAGGTAAAATTAGTAAAGGATCAATGTAGATTGGACACCAGGAAGCACTCGTTCTCACAGAGGACAATAAATGAATGGAACAAACTGTCTACAGATTGTGTAACTGCTAGCAGCGTGAATATGTTTAAAAACAAGGTTGACACATATATCAGGAGGGCGGGTTATAAGTAGGTGAACATTGTTGGACTCTCGATAAGCCAATGGCTTCCTTGTCCACTTGCCATCTGGGCCTTTGGCTTGGATGGCAAATCTTGTTAAATCTTGTTAAATTTTGCATACATAATGATAATGAACTATTGACAAAACCGTGCAACGTAACCCCGGTGTCAGAGCGTGTCCGAACACCGGTGTCAGATCGTGTCCATACGCTTGACCACACATCGATGTCAGAGCGTGTCCATACGCCGGAGTCACAGCGTGTCCGAACACCGGTATCACAGCTTGACCACACACCAATGAAAATAAACGGTGAAATAACAGTATCCGGGATAACGTGAAGGGCAAACAATGTCGGCACTGATGGACGTCGCTGGTGGACGTCGCTGGCGGATGTCGCTGGCGGACGTCGCTGGTAAATGTATCAAGCCATACGAAGTAGGACACAAAATCCTGTCCAAGTACCTGTGTCGGTGTTGACAAAGTCTATTGTCGTAGCACCTCATCCAACCATTGGACACGAGGTCATCCATTTGGGATTGCCACCTATAATATATGCCCTGCGTAATTGTTTCCTTCCAACTGTCGTGTGAACATCTAAAGAGTGGATCGTATCCGTCTCTCGTCAGATTTTACTTTCCCCAGTTTACGGCAGCTTTACGACAGTTTACGGCAGTCCAATCGCGGTAGCAAAATCTAAGTGTGTCGCATCTATTCACCGGATAGACCTTGCATGACAGCTTCCACTTTTCGGCGCCATCTACCAGACGTGTCACGTTGACATGTTCTAGCATCCAAGGGCCTTGCTTACAAGCTGTTAGATCTTCATACGTCCATGTTTTACCACCAGCTCGACATCTGCTCAGCTGAACGTCCTTAGCTGTATTGTAGCATTTCCCCCGGTCTTCGATATCAAAAATATCGATCCTATGAAAACAAGAACAATTGCTGTAACATTCCATGGAGTCATTGTTGCACGATATGTTTCTTAATATCATAGAGCGCCAGCTGCTCAACCAAGTAAGCTAAATAACACGTAGGCAGAGAGCACATTTAGGTACAACTATTTCAATAGACGTAGTGTGACAACCGATCTTGCCCAATGTTACCGAGTTCTTGCCGAATTCTTAACTACGTGCATTCGTAATCATCAATGCATTAAATACACGCTATTTTTAGACATTAACAAGTTCAGATAACATATTCACTTACCGGCCCCTTTTTGAAGTCGTTCTCTTTTTGTTGACAAGCAATATCCTGCTATTATAATAGACTATTTAATATATATATATAGGCTGGTCGCTGGCTTCCGTGGTTTTTACTGTCACACGATACTTGCAATCTACAAAATATGACATTGAAATAAATGCTACTTAAATCAAGTCAACTGTTTTTTTAATAAGGCGTGCGGCACAATTCAAGAAAAATCGTTACTTCATCTAATTATTAGGGAACATTTCACTAAAAAAGTTAATGTTGCTATGACAGTAAATATGTAAAGCTGTAATTAATTAAATTAAAGGCTGCATTTTGTAATTTAGAGTAGGCCTACAACGTGTCAACGTCGAGGTAACGGATTTGGAAGGACAGGGGAGAGTTATGCGGATGTTTTCTAGCCGAGTAAATATAAGAATACGGACGGAAACTTGTGTGATCGGACTCAAGGTTCGAATTACGACGAGTATTTGTGTTATAGAAGTTCGAGTTAACGAAGTGGAGCCTTATTTGAATGTTCAAATCAGATCAAATGAAATGAGTTTGAGACTGACTGGCATCCATAAATAACTGTTTCACACAACTACTAAGCATTGTTGATACTACTTGCACGGAATACGGAAGTAACTATTATACACAACTACACAATCATTGTTGCTATCCTTAGCGCGGCACACATAAGTAACTGCTGCACACAATCATTATTAAGCACGACATTTAGAAGTAACTAGTACACAAAAGTACACGTGCGTTGTTTCTACCGCAGGCACGGCGTAGAGAAGTAACTAGTACACACAAGTACACGTGCGTTGTTTCTACCACAGGCACGGCATAGAGAGGTAACTAGTACACACAAGTACACGTGCGTTGTTTCTACCACAGGCACGGCATAGAGAAGTAACTAGTACACACAAGTACACGTGCGTTGTTTCTACCGCAGGCACGGCGTAGAGAAGTAACTAGTACACACAAGTACACGTGCGTTGTTTCTACCGCAGGCACGGCATAGAGAAGTAACTAGTACACGCAAGTACACGTGCGTTGTTTCTACCACAGGCACGGCATAGAGAGGTAACTAGTACACACAAGTACACGTGCGTTGTTTCTACCACAGGCACGGCATAGAGAGGTAACTAGTACACACAAGTACACGTGCGTTGTTTCTACCACAGGCACGGCATATAGAAGTAACTAGTACACACAAGTACACGTGCGTTGTTTCTACCACAGGCACGGCATAGAGAGGTAACTAGTACACACAAGTACACGTGCGTTGTTTCTACCACAGGCACGGCGTAGAGAGGTAACTAGTACACACAAGTACACGTGCGTTGTTTCTACCACAGGCACGGCATAGAGAGGTAACTAGTACACACAAGTACACGTGCGTTGTTTCTACCACAGGCACGGCATAGAGAGGTAACTAGTACACACAAGTACACGTGCGTTGTTTCTACCACAGGCACGGCATATAGAAGTAACTAGTACACACAAGTACACGTGCGTTGTTTCTACCGCAGGCACGGCATAGAGAAGTAACTAGTACACACAAGTACACGTGCGTTGTTTCTACCACAGGCACGGCATAGAGAGGTAACTAGTACACACAAGTACACGTGCGTTGTTTCTACCACAGGCACTGCATAGAGAAGTAACTGCCACACACAACTACAAATGGGCGTTCGCTTTTACATCGTCACTTTCCAATATTGGCTTGAAACGCTAACTCAATTATGTAGGCATGAACGTAATGTAAATCAAACATATGTTATTTAAATGTCCAAGATCCATTTGTTGATGTAAGAATGAAACAATACAATACGTACTTCTAGGTAAAGGCCTACGATGACGACTGCCACGCAGACAACTCTTGATAACTGCAGGATGCAGCAGCAGAAAGACTGCCAAGAAAGCGACGCGGCTGGCGAACATTGCTTCAGTTCCAGACTCGTCCCGTGATACGTGAGATTCTGAGGCCGCCAGTTTCTATTGCCAACGCAACTGCGGTTCGTTTTAAACTGACTGTTCGTTAACTGTTATGCATTATTTGTTTCACATCGATGACGCCTTTATTCGCGTAACATTTGGCGGCGTATACGTACCTACTACGTACCGGAACAGTAGACCAAATAAGTAAAACACGAGACATTGACATCACCAATAGTACCTTCCTCCCTCCCTACCTCTCCCTACCTACCTACCTCTCTCTCTCTCTCTCTCTCTCTACACACACACACACACACACACACACACACACACACACACACACACACACACACACACACACACACATCCCCCTCCCTCCCTCTCTCTCTCCCTCCCTCCCTCCCACCCCCTCTTCCTCACTATCTCCCCCTATCCCTCCTCTCTCTCTCTCCCTCCCTCCATCGCATATCTCTCTCTCGCTCTCTCTCTTTATATATACATATCTCTCTCTCACTTTATCTCCCTCTTCTCTTGTTCTCTCTCTCTCTCTCTCTCTCCCTCTCTCTCTCTCTCTCTCTCTCTCTCTTTCACTCTCTCTCACTCTCACAGTCTCTTGTCTCTTTCTCTCTCTCACTCCCTCCCTTTCTACCTCTATATTCTCTCTCTCGCTCTCTCTTACCTTTCCCCTCTCACTTTCACTCTTTCTTCTTCTCCTCCCCTCCCCCTCTCCCTCACTCTCTCCCC
>OY759264.1:9617487-9629730 GCA_963662155.1 Lamellibrachia columna | reverse complement strand
AATAGTGTCCAGCAATACATCATCGAAATAAGCGGACCACTGATGAAACCGTTTCGCTTCGGTGGCGGCGGACGATGCACGACACACAACCTGAAGGTGGCACCACGTGTTGCTATGTGGTAATCTGGGTGTTAAAAATGGCTCTAACTTCCGCGCGTTGAAGTCCTCTTCAATGTCTGGCCGGATCCGTTTCCACAACGTCGTGACCGGCATGGAATAATATTGGCATAACGATTTTCACGAATATTAGTTAACTTTCGATACGTGATATTAACTATCTAATTAATAGAAAGTTATTCGAAAGTAGTCCGAGTTAGATGCGTACGTGATTATATCTAGATCTAGTTCCTTCCTAATTGGATTAATTGATGATACTCCTTCGTGATCTCCACATGACCAGGCTATGTGCACATGTTATTAGTTAGAACCCTTTTAAATAATATTTCAGGTGTCCGCCTCTGCATTATCTAACATTGCCCATGGCGTTTACATGTTGAAGCCTACGTGGTGTCTAATATAATTTGAAGCATAGCGTCGTACCACTGAAGGAACAACTGACCAACACACCTGGCCAATCTTAACCGAGTTCGACTTAGTGACTAATACCAACCAGTCACCAACATGTGACGCATGCGTATATATCAATCCAACTAAGCTAAGCCGAACGAAAATTAATTACTCAACGCTGATTGTTTCACAGTGGCTACAAGTGTGATATGCAACAAACCTGGGGGGGGGGTCGTCGCATATGTTCTCGAAAGTTCCAAAACGTATAGTGTTTAACATTGTTTCAGACCACCGCCCGCCCTCTCAATACGTGGCGTGGGACATATTGACAATCAAACAGCATTCGTTCGTTCAGCGAAACGTGGTGATGACCAACTCACCAGCCACCAATACGTAATTCTATACGTGTTTTGACTTTTACAACCAATGTGACCACCCTAACGTCCCTAAATGTGATATCAATAACACTAATATCGATCACTATACTAGTAAAAACAAAAAAATAACTGTATATTAAGAAACAAAAAACGATATGTAAAAGATGATTGCAACAAGGGCAAATATTTGTTGACATGTTGATAGTGACACTGACCAAACAAAGAATACGTGGCTACCTACGCCCTGGCAAAGAGCTCTTTGTCTAAATAGCACGAACATAGACAGACGCGAGCACACCTACCAATCCCATGCTCCACCGGCGTGAAGGATAGGCTGATTGGCATCTCTCCGGGTCGGCGTGAAGGATAGGCTAGTCGGCATCTCTCCGGGTCGGCGTTAAGGATAGGCTGGTCGGCACCTCTCCGGGTCGGCGTTAAGGATAGGCTAGTCGGCATCTCTCCGGGTCGGCGTGAAGGATAGGCTGGTCGGCACCTCTCCGGGTCGGCGTTAAGGATAGGCTGGTCGGCATCTCTCCGGGTCGGCGTGAAGGATAGGCTGGTCGGCATCTCTCCGGGTCGGCGTGAAGGATAGGCTGGTCGGCACCTCTCCGGGTCGGCGTTAAGGATAGGCTGGTCGGCACCTCTCCGGGTCGGCGTTAAGGATAGGCTGGTCGGCACCTCTCCGGGTCGGCGTGAAGGATAGGCTAGTCGGCACCTCTCCGGGTCGGCGTGAAGGATAGGCTGGTCGGCACCTCTCCGGGTCGGCGTGAAGGATAGGCTGGTCGGCACCTCTCCGGGTCGGCGTGAAGGATAGGCTGGTCGGCATCTCTCCGGGTCGGCGTGAAGGATAGGCTGGTCGGCATCTCTCCGGGTCGGCGTTAAGGATAGGCTGGTCAGCACCTCTCCGGGTCGGCGTGAAGGATAGGCTGGTCGGCACCTCTCCGGGTCGGCGTTAAGGATAGGCTGGTCGGCATCTCTCCGGGTCGGCGTGAAGGATAGGCTGGTCGGCATCTCTCCGGGTCGGCGTTAAGGATAGGCTGGTCGGCATCTCTCCGGGTCGGCGTTAAGGATAGGCTGGTCGGCACCTCTCCGGATCGGCGTGAAGGATAGGCTGGTCGGCATCTCTCCGGGTCGGCGTTAAGGATAGGCTGGTCGGCATCTCTCCGGGTCGGCGTGAAGGATAGGCTGGTCGGCACCTCTCCGGGTCGACGTGAAGGATAGGCTAGTCGGCACCTCTCCGGGTCGGCGTGAAGGATAGGCTGGTCGGCATCTCTCCGGGTCGGCGTTAAGGATAGGCTGGTCGGCACCTCTCCGGGTCGGCGTGAAGGATAGGCTGGTCGGCATCTCTCCGGGTCGGCGTTAAGGATAGGCTGGTCGGCATCTCTCCGGGTCGGCGTGAAGGATAGGCTGGTCGGCACCTCTCCGGGTCGACGTGAAGGATAGGCTGGTCGGCACCTCTCCGGGTCGGCGTGAAGGATAGGCTGGTCGGCATCTCTCCGGGTCGGCGTGAAGGATAGGCTGGTCGGCACCTCTCCGGGTCGGCGTGAAGGATAGCCTGGTCGGCACCTCTCCGGGTCGGCGTGAAGCAATACATAAATTCATAATATAAAAATTATGCATTTATGTAACGTGTTATGTTATTTTGTCATAAATACCGTAATTTCTCTAAATAACACCATGCTTTTGTTACAATACCTTGAAGCAGTGACTGCAGAACTATTACATAATAATCTTTGTATATCATCCAAACACGATGCTACTCTGTCATTACATTTAAATGTTTTTTTTTATATTTTGGTAGATGGTCCAAGATCGTTGTCAGTGACTCCTCGGGACGGTCGCTATTCACCTGGATCTAAAATACAAGTGTCTGCGGACAGTAATCCGTCGCCACCCAGATACAAATGGGTGGATACAGACACGGGCAAGACCGTAGCAAGAGGACACATCCTGACAATCACCGACGACATGCTTGGAAGGAAGACGCTCAAAGTTGTTGCGTGCAACACCATACTCGTTCCACCATTTCCTGAAAAATGTGCTGAACTCACATTGACCATCACGTGTAAGTGTAATTTAAATTCAATATATCTAAGATAAATTAATAAAACGTTTTCGCCACTTTCTTCTGGTTAGGCCTGTCATATGAGTAATAAGGCAAACAAGTTGTGTAACCATACGTCGAATTATCGATGCATCGCGATAGTCGATGTGACAATGTAATACTATCGATAGTAAATTGAACTATCGATAGATGTCGTCGATAGTACACTGAACTATCGATAGTTCGTGTCAATGTATCAATATAAAATATTGATATATAAATCTATTAGAGCAGCGTCATTCACGGATTAAGTTAATCAACTACCTCCAGGGCAATACTATCGTGATGATCATTAAAATATTGTAATAGTTGTACAGCTATCGCGGTACTACAGCAATAGTAAAATTATCCCCAATAGTCGCCCGTTGTACAAACGCACGCACGCACGCACGCACGCACGCACGCACACACATGTATAATAAAAAACTGTGAAGATCACAGAGTATAATTTGATTTATTGATGACCATCGAAACATCAATGTAACCGGTTGATGTGAAGGATAGTTTTGACGTGGTTTGTTTGCGTTTACATTCAGCTACTGGGGCCACCATTGTCACAACAACCAAAGCAACCAAGACGACCTCTGCCAAGAGAACATTCACCTGGCGACCCACGCAAGGTAACGCGGAAATAAACGAAACTATTATCTTCTTGCAAGACATTTGCTTTAGCTTGTTTTATGCGAACTTTTGTGTTGGCATTACTATTGGATCAGCTGAACTGTTGTCTGACTTCTTCCGTGTTTGGCAGCACGCTGATGCAATGACTGTCAAATGTTTGTCAGAGTATGTAAGAAACATGTTATTTATCATTACTGTATTTTGAAGAAAAAAAAAACATTGATATTGTATTGATTCCCCGAATATCATATCATTAAACACCGTACCACTCGTCCGCTCGCTCGCTCCCACCCTACCTCCTTCCGTCCGTCCCTCCGTTCCTGATGAGGTCCATTCATTTCCTACTTTGCAGCCATGACCACAGCAAACTCCCCCGGTTCCACCACGACCACAACCACCACTGCCGCAACCGCCACCACGACAAAGGGCACCACCGGCGTCGCCTCCAAGACCACAGCCACCACTGCCGCAACCGCCACCACGACAAAGGACACTACCGGCGACGCCTCCGCGACTAAAGCAACCACCACCTCCAACCCTGCCCTTACTGCCACCATCACCACCACACGAACCGTCCCACCGTTTGTCGGGAGGCCTTCAACGACTCATTTCCTGGGTATGTATTGATATTTTTAAAAGGAAAATTAAGTCTGAGTGGACATATTAATTGCTTGTACACACACGTACGCACAGGCACGCACGCACGCACGCACGCACGCACGCACGCACGCACGCCACAAGATACATCAGACGACTTCGTATGTCAGCATGTTGTAAACATTTTATTTACGAAACGACTAAGGTCCGAACAACACAACACGTCTTGGTCACACGGAGAGTTGATCTAGCAAATGTATTTATTTTATGAAAACATGTTGTACAGAAAAAATAACTGCGTAAACATACAATATGCCGTAGTTCCACCGGCCTAATCACTGTCTTACGTCAACCACATAAGCTACGTCACGTTACACGAACATAAAACACTCGGTTGTGTCTGCAAATAAAACTGTAACAACATAATGTTACGTAGTGATATAGGTATTGAATACTACGATGTTGTTATTTATTCAGATGGAGGCGACCGGACCGTCATGATAATTGTTTCCACAATTCTCGCTTGCGTCGCGGTATCTGGTGTAACGACAGCAGTCGTACTGTTTGCCAGGATGCGACGACTCACCGCTGAGGTCAATGCTATGAAAGATCAAGTTCAAAGTCAAGGTACCAGAGCATCATTGTCGTGTTAGCCATTATACATTGTTGTGTTAGCCATTATACATTGTCGTGTTAGCCATTATACATTGTCGTGTTAGCCATTATACATTGTCGTGTTAGCCATTATACATTGCCAGTGCTATCAATTCTGAGGATTTTTTCATCAATCATTAAAACTCCACCCTCAACTGATTTAGCTTATCGCAAATTCAGTTCGATGCTGTCCAAATGTATGTGTGAATAGTTTATGTAACACCCGCAGTCGACTTAATACAAACATGCCTATTTTTGTTCAAATAATCGAAATAATAGAATTTTGTCGTTAGATCATGTAAGGCTCAATATAGTGGATATCCAAAATGTAAAACACAGTGCGGACCAGTGTGGATTAGTGCAGATCATGGGCGTGACGTGGCATCCTCTCGGCGATCACATGACAAAGTTATGAAATTTCACTAAGGGTGAATTTCGTGAGTTCTTTTCGTTTCCATTTTCACTTTACTTAATGTTTGACAAAACATTAAGTAATTTAATAGTTTATCTGATGATTTCATAAAAACTATAAAATAAATAAAAATTGCACAAACGAGCTAGCATGCTGCAGTGGTTACTAGGTAGGTTTTATTTCTCGCAAAATTAATTTCAAATGAGATTAGCAAACACATTGAATTGAGGAGGGACCTTTAATATAAGAATAAATAATACTGATTCAATATAATCTATCTCCAAGCTAAAGTCAATCTAGTATAAGATAATAAAATTTGCACCGTTAGAAATACTGTTTCTGACAAAATGTAACAGTAGAGCTTGAAGTACTGTGTAGCTAGGGTCATGAGAAAACAATATCCACATATACAGGATACTCATTTAACTTTTCTTAGTATTATCTGTAATATTAAGCCATGATATATGACGTGTTATAAATATGTGATGTAGTTGAAACTACGGTCATGAGGATGTTATCTCTTCCAGTACACCGGAACATATTAATCTTGAACAACTTGCGCAACGTTTGATAATTAGTAGCAAAGCCACTTATTGTTAGTTACTGCTAACTAGTTAACCAGTGCACATAATAACTTCCAAACGTATTTAATAATTTTCCTTCAGTTGTCAATCGACCACCACAAGTTTTGGGCCTGCGCTCCTATAAGAGTTGTTAAAGAATAACCAGTTTCAACAACAATTAAGAATATCACGCCAGTGGTTATCTTTGAAAACCTGGTTAAACACACTGCATCTTAATTTGATTGGCCGCGTCATTCTGTTAGGTATGTCTCGAGTACGGGTATTTTAGCAAAATTTATCGCCAAATGAAAATATAGTTGTATACACCTATTCCTGCAATTACCAATAAGATATAGCCATGCTGTTTTCCTACAAATTCAAGGTACGTAAGATATTTTGGCTCTTGATTACTAAACTACTCTTCATTATGACAAAATAGCATGTCTGTTTGAGATTTTGCCTTGGTTCTTTGTACGCTGGCCTCACTTAACACGTCACGCGTAGTCTAGGTTACCCGATTTGCATGTGCTTATCGGGCGCGCTGGTTAACATGTGCGCTCTCAGTCAACCGGAGTAATGACCGGAATCTCCAACTGTTGTAACACATTCTGAGTAAACCACTGGCGTGATATTCTTGATTTTAGTTGCACATGGTTAGTGTGTGTGTGTGTGTGTGTGTGTGTGTGTGTGTGTGTGTGTGTGTGTGTGTGTGTGTGTGTGTGTGTGTGTGTGTGTGTGTGTGTGTGTGTGTGTGTGTGTGTGTGTGTGTGTGTGTGTGTGTGTGTGTGTGTGTGTGTGTGTGTGTGTGTGTGTGTGTGTGTGTGTGTGTGTGTGTGTGTGTGTGTGTGTGTGTGTGTGTGTGTGTGCGTGTGTGTGTCCCGGAGTTTGACATGCGTTTGTTGATAACGGAGATGATAATTACATGTATCTTCTGGCATATAACAAATAAAGTACTACGTAGTTTTTTTGTCAAATGGAAAATGATGCAAGCAACACTACTTCGGGCAACCAGTTTGATCCAGTAGCCAATTTCTACACTTTTGATAACGGAAATAAAAATCACATTAATGAAGTGTAGCAGTTGATCATTAGCTGCACTGCACGATGAATATAATAGTAATTGTAGTGCATTTTATTTTAATTACTATGTCGTTTATGGAAAATTAATTAACTATGTAAATTACTAAAGTATTTAAGTATTTCTTTATAGTTATCGATCGACCACGACAATCGCCACGACAATCATCCGGCGACTACCAAGGCCTGTGTACCCCTACTGGAACTAACGAACAACGCGGTGGAAATGCAAGTTACGAGGCACTGCGCGGACAAAGAATATAGAATAACACATTTTGAGGCACTTGTAGCAACACAGCACCCAACCGGGCTTCTGCTAGGTGACATCACAGTTTCACTCTTTCACATTTGGCAGTTTGATATCAACACACATACATTAAGATGTGTATTTAGGCTGCGAATTGTGTTAAAAGGGTGTGCTATAATACTGCTGCAAAGAGTCTGCACGAAGCAAAGTCATCCTTACCGCTTATTGCTACAATAGTACTACAAAGAGTCTGCACGAAGTAAACTCGTCCACACCGAGTTCTACAATAGTGCTGCAAAGAGTCTTCTCGAATTAAAGTCATCCTTACTGAGTGCTACAATAGTGCTGCAAAGAGTCTTCTCGAATTAAAGTCATCCTTACTGGGTACTACAATAGTGCTGCAAAGAGTCTGCACGAAGTAAAGTCATCGTAACTGGATGCTACAATAGTGGTGGAAAGAGTCTGCATGAAATAAAATCATCCTTACTGAGGCATTCGCCTAGCAAACATGTCGAACAAACTATATTATGTCGTAGTTGTTTAACTTAAAGGGCCTAACTAGCTAACCAACTAACTGGCTAACCAACTAACTAGCTAACCAACTAACTAATTGTGTACTTAGCCACAATTCAATACAGTGCATATGGTTTTTTCAAAGATGCTTTTTTTACAACAACAACTGTCTTTAATGTCATTAGCCCTAACTCTTCCTCGATAGCATTAATACATTGTTGTCGACATTTTATATTGACTTGTCTTATACTCATTTGATTTTACTTAATGTGGTCGTTCTCAAATTTAGAACAGCTATAAATAGAAGGTGGAAGAAATGCCTAACCAGATCAGCTTCTGGCAGCCATGCTTGTATCACTGCTGCAAACATCAGTGACGTAAACGACATTGTCATAATCGGAGTAAATGTAAATGACGTTGTTGTAATCGGAGTATTCAATGAGTTTGTTTTGGCACAATACGCGGGGCAGTTGCTAGCACTCACGTTAGTTGTTATATAAAATGCATGGACCTTTTCAACGTATATGTTGTATGCAACGCCCTTGCCGTACGAAACGTGTCGTAGATAAGTAAGTGCAAGAGTCTGGCGAGTGTACATTGTTACTTATTCTGAACCGTCGTCTGTAGGTCTAACTTAGATTGTCTTTGTGCAATTAAACGTTTCTATGTTGCTGTGAAATGAATGTTTGTGCGTTTCCCTTGTCTACAATATTTTCATATAGCACATCTTCAACAGCTCCTTCTCTCCAGTGCCTAAAATACTTCTTGTTCAATATTGTGACAGTCATTTTCTTCAATGGCTACACCATTCTCAAGTAGCATGAACTCACTTGATCCCTATATCGAGTGTCTACAACATGTCCCTGTTGATGACATGTTACGTGTTGATGCCATCACGAGTAACGGCATATACACATAACCCTACAGATGGATTTAGTAAAAAAATAAACATATCCGAAAATCTTAATTATTTTATCCTGCTTCAGCAATACCATAAAATACATTAATTTACATCATCAACATGGACGTTAACTCCACCTGGATACAAGTGTACACACGTACGCATACAAACACACTATGTATATGTATATATATATATATATATATATATATATATATATATATATATATATATATATATACGCACAATATGTATATATATATATTATATACACACATATATACTTATGTACTTAAGTTGAGTGTTTGATTATGCCTAGCTATGCAGCAAACGTATTGTTCAGTTCATTTATTTTCTTCTGGTGGACGTCGCTGGCGGACGTCACTGGTGGACGTCACTGGCAGACGTCACTGGCGGGCGTCACTGGCGGACGTCACTGGTGGACGTCGCTGGCGGACGTCACTGGTGGACGTCACTGGCGGACGTCACTGGTGGACGTCGCTGGCGGACGTCACAGGTGGACATCGCTGGTGGACGTCGCTGGCGGACGTCACTGGTGGACGTCACTTGTGGATGTCAGTGGTGGACGTCGCTGGTAAATGTATCATGAGGTCAGCTGAGGTAGGACATAAAATTATGTCCAAATACTAGTGTCGGTGTTCACAAAGTCTATTGTCGTAGCACCTCGTTCTCGTTGAGGCAAAACGACGTCACCCATTTGGGTTTGCCACCGATCACATGTGCCACTGGGTCTGGAGTGAACTCCCCATCACTTTGAAAACATTTGAAATTACAGCTATCTTCCAAAAAAACTTAAGACATATTTATTTCAAATTGTATTTCCACCATAAATCTTCGGATGTTCTTCGTTCTAATAATGACATTTGCGCGTCCCTGTTCACGATTATGCTTAATGATTCTGTTTTGTTGCGCCTCTGAGCTCAGGTTCCTGAGGATATAGGCGCCATGGAAGTTATTGATTAATATTATTATGTTGGCCTCTGTTTACTAAACTAATGTTCTTTCTGGCAAAATAGAACGTTTATTTGTGGCTTTGTATTGGTTCTGTGTATGCCGGCCTCCCTTAAAACGTCACTTCAGTCTAGGTCACCCCGATTTTATAGTACTGCGCATGCGCTTATCGGTCGCGCTGGTTACCATGTAAGCCCTAGGTTATTCGGAGAAATGACTAGATTCTCCAACTTTTAGAACACATTATGAGTAAAGCACTGACGTGATATTCTTGATTTTAGATGCACGTGGTTAGTTTTTATTATTTCCTTTATGTACATAGCCCCAAAACGTGACTTGTGTTTCGCTTTTTAGTACGTATTCGCAACTAAACGTTACGCGATAAACGACATCATGAGTACGAAACAAATAAGTCATGACAGTTAACAAACTATGTGCTCATCAGTATGCGAATCGTAGTTGTAATATGAAATCAGCACAAAAGTTGTAATGTCGATTAAAATAATTTTCTTTATGCCAACAATAAACACAACTGACACAAGTTTTTGTAAAAGAATAATTTAAAAGTAACGTAACATGTGTTGCAAATTCGTTCCAGACAATTTTGTTAGGAACTCCTAATTTTTTTATTAAATAAATATTGTTGAATTTGACTAAATGAATGTTTCGTGACTTCATAAATTACATACAATAATTAATGTTACAATTTTATTATGCACGTGTATGACATATTGAGCGTAACATATCAAATTGCCACACTCCTTCAAGTTTTGTATGTAAATAGTAAATAAATCTCGAGTCATGACTAGTTATGATCAGATCACAGTATTCTGCTAATTTTGCTGGTGACGTAGCTGTTACTATGTCAGATATTAAAAAAAGTTACATGTGACCCCCGCCATTTTTGTGTGTGCCTTTTTGGGCTTTTTGGGTTTAATGGATTTCAAAGAACCTTTAAAATTTAAAGCTTCATTTCTTTTATGTTAGGGTAATCGGACATCTACAAACGAGCCGCACACAGAGACAATTGGAACGAGTCTGGAACTGAAGCAAAGTTCGCCAGCCGCGTCAGATTCTTGGCAGTCTGTCTGCTGCTGCTTCCTGCTGTTATGGAGAGTTATTGTTGAGGAGGAGGAGAATGAGGATGATGAGGGACGGGAGGTGGAGGATGAGGAGGTGGAGGAGGGGGATAGGGAGGAGTAGGAGGAAGAGCGTACCGTACAGTATTGTTTCATTCTTATATCGACAATTGTTATACTAACGTTTATCGTACCGCACCAGGAATAAAATACCGTTGACCTGATTGAAATATTGAAATAGAACTGATCTAATATGTTGTAGCATTAAAACACAAAGTGATGATAACAACTCAAGGGAACCATTGACGACACATTGGCAATGATGGTGCTCTGTTATTGTTTAGAAGTATACGCCATCACTTTAAAAGGTGAACATGTTATCTAAACTTATTGATGTCTATGATTCTATCATGCATTGATGGATAGGAGAACACATGGTTAAAATGCACATGTGAAAACAACAGTGGTCAAAAGTTACGCCTGTACAACGAAGTATGTAAATTTTGTTTCTGCGTGGGTGTTATTTAGCTTACTTGATGACCAGCTGGTGACATGTGTGAGACTTAGAACATCACAAAACTTTGTACAAGATGACATCGTACATTGCAACAATTGGACCGACCGACCGGCTGGAGACAGTGAATCCGAGTTCATGTTAAGTCGCGAAAATGCATAATAACAAGTATAAGCTCAACCAAGTGAGCTAAATAACACCTAGGCAGACCGCACGTTTAGATACAACTCTTCCAATAGACGTAGTGTCACCACAAATCTTGCCGAATGTTGAATTCTTAACTTCGTGCATTCTTAGCTACGTGCATTCTTAACTACGCGCATTCTTAACCACGTGCATTCGTACCTACGTGCATTCTTAGCTACGCGCATTCTTAACCACGAACGCACGAACTACACGTTATTTGGAGACATTATCAAGTTTAGATAACATATTCAATATGAGTCTCAAGTATTAAAAATGTAGTATGTGGAAATCAGTATATCAACGCGTGCCATCAATTGTTGGTCGATGTGCTGTTGATATAGCATATACACACGTATACACAATCTGCGGTACGTATTACGGAATTTTATAATAAATAAAAATAAGTAATGATAATAAAATATTGACAAAATACTAAAACATACAGCATATGTATAGCATCGGCGTCAGAGCATGTCCAACACACCGGTGTCAGAGCGTGTCCACACACCGGTGTCAGAGCGTGTCCACACATCAGTGTCAGAGCGTGTCCACACACCGATGTCAAAGCATGTCCACACATCAGTGTCAGAGCGTGTCCACACACCGATGTCAAAGCGTGTCCACACATCAGTGTCAGAGTGTGTCCACACATCAGTGTCAGAGCGTTTCCACATACCGGTGTCACATCGTGTTCACACACCAGTGACAGAGCGTGTCCACACATCAGTGTCAGAGCGTGTCCACACATATGTGTCAGAGCGTGTCCACACACCGGTGTCACATCGTGTTCACACACCAGTGTCAGAGCGTGTCCACACATCAGTGTCAGAGCGTGTCCACACACCGATGTCAAAGCGTGTCCACACACCAGTGTCAGAGCGTGTCCACACATCAGTGTCAGAGCGTGTCCACACATCAG
>OY759264.1:9567487-9612487 GCA_963662155.1 Lamellibrachia columna | reverse complement strand
CGATGAGTTGTTACATCCTTCTGACGGGGGAGAAGATCACTCGGCAGCCTACACATGTTAGACCGTTCACTAGGCATAACACGCACAAAGTATCAATTGTATGAAACGTGCTCCTGACGATAATTAATTATCAGTCATGTCAACAAGGGTGACCATCGGCGATACAATTACCTACGTCATTTCCGGAATATCTACAGATGTTGAGCCAGAGTTAATAAATCCCTGGCTGCTAGGAGTGTAACAATACACTGAACTATCGATGTATCACAATAGGCGACATGACTATGCAATACTATCGATAGTAAATTGAACTGAGCTATCGATGCTAACGATAGTTGTCAAGCAATTCAGCAGTGCTACTTATGTCACTGTAATGATATAAATAATCATGCTTTTCCACTGTGAAGTGAAGTGAAGTGATAATGGCGTTGGATAATGTTATTTATTTACGACCAAACATTAACAATAGTCAACCATAGCAGCGCAATACTATTGAGATAGTCATGAAACTATCGTAATAGCATTCCAATAGTTATACAACTATCACAATAGTAAGTGAAACTATCCCCGATAGTCACCCCTACTAACTGCGTCATCCTGATACGACAGCAACGTTTAGGTTCCACACACGAGGTGGCGCCTCAGTATACATCCGCAAAGTATTTCTAAGGTACAATTTAGGGTCGAGTTTTCGACGCTAAAGTGGAATAGCTGATACCAAAGACGCACATACTTCACTTATGTTAACATAGGGTGATTCCTTACAGTATAAAGCTTTATGTTGAACCGGAAGTAATAAGTTCCAACCGTGCTGTGGCGCTGATGCTTAATCTAGTAAATGATGGCGCGGCCTCGAGTGACGTATTTATTAGCTCTGGTTGAGATTCTGCTTAGAATAACTTGTTAGCAAACATACAAACACAACACGATAGCGAGAAACTCACGATATCATTAACGTCGTCCTTTAGCCTTCCGTGCAACATTCGACTTGTCAGCTGTCAGCAACAACAGAACGCGCCAATCGCCTAACGCTTCAGATTATGACGTCACGACTGATATCAACCACGCGACCCACGTCACCAATGATGGCGACGATTCCGGAAGACAGACACATGCAGGTTGGTGGGCATTTCTTCTTTCCTGGCATTCGTCATCTTCGTCGTCTTCTTCATCTTATTTTTCTTAATTTTCGTCATCTTCTTCTTCTCCTCATAAGAAAATGTCTTCAAATTTGACGATTATAATATTCTCGCGTATGAACAGTCAAAAAAGGCAAATAAATGATAGATTGTAGGTAGATAAACATCAGATAGCAGAACCGGTAGGTAGAAAAAAGGAAAGGAAAGAATGAAAGAAAATAAAAGAAAAATGTTTAGGCGTTATTTAATGTGTGATTTATAACTTAACAATCTTGGTCTGCCTCTGCAGCTACAGCACGGAGATCATTCCATTGTGGAATTGTATTTATTCTCTGCGTTACAGAAGCAACGATGTCATATATAACACTAGCATTTGCGGTGTATGTCTTCTGTTGTCCGTCGTCATAACAACGCTGAAAAATAACACTGAAGCATAAACTACTGCTGCAAAAAACGTCTTCAACCTAGCACAGAATAAACAGTACAAGTTTGCCTATATTTCAAATTAAGATAGGGCTTCTTATTAATTAACTTTCAATCTGGTGTTATCCTTTTAATTTACGAGAGTTTTGTTATTTGATCGATATAGCATTGCGAAGTGTCCATAAACGTTAAGAACTGTCCGACTGAAATATAATTGAAATCCTGTTAGTATGTAATGTTAGTCACAGTTTTTGGTAATTCTTAGCAACTCTATTGATCAGTATTTACAGCCTTTCTTCTTAGCATTTTAGTCAATTGTAAACACTCCTGAACATGGTGTTACTCTGGATATGATTGTATAAATAAAGTGTTTTGTTGTTGTTGTTGTTGTTGTTGTTGTTGTTGTTGTTGTTGTTATTATTATATTTATCTTGCGTGTTGTCGCTATCATATCAAGTCCTTGATACTTGCAGTCAGCGCCGGTTCTACGTGTGCCTGGTCCTAGCAGCGTAGCGCCACCTGTCGTCGGGCTAGAAATACCGTTCGCCGGTAAGTCTATAAGCCTATTTTCAGATATGCTGAGCGCCCGATTTTTTTGGTAATTACCAACTATATATTGTGTAGAGAACACGCACGAACGCACACGTACGCAATAACTGATCACGTGGCATGACGTTGAAACACGCCTAGAGAGTTTCTAGCTCAGGAACAATTTGTATTTTTTCATGTCAGTGTAACGTTCCGGTTAACAGCGTTCTCCTAATTCCAGAGCCAACGCATGTCATATCTTTCTGTGAGAATGAAAGCAAAGTCCATCCGTGGTTGTTGTTGATTTAAACTAACTGAATGGATATCCAAATGACAACGGGGCTCTTGTGAACCAGGATAATCACCAGTTGTAGAGTGAGACGCTTGTGGCAGTAAGCATCGCACAATAAATAACGAATTTAACATCCTAGTTAACTTCTTGAGTATTGAAGGTGACCTTCTTTAGCAGTAGTACTTTGATGGCGTGAAGCAAGAGTATGTCTCTATCAACGCCTATTTATATAAGCACGTTTAATTAAGTAGCATTTATATAACACTTCACGTGTTTGGATAACCCTTCATGTATCTACTAGTAACAATATAAATAATTGCAAATCATTGCGTAAACAAACGTAGTAGCTGCTGAAATGTGCATAGTGTCTCGTTTGTCCGCACACTATGGTCCCCAATGATTTTAAAGTGGGCGGATTTGTAAGACATCTGAGGTCATTCAGACATTGGCATAAGAAAACAATAATAAGTGAATATATATATAGGAAGAACTAGTCGTCCCAGAATTCCCGATGAAGACTGTCAATGGCAACCGAAAGGTTGAGAGTAAGTAATCTCAATAGTTGTGGTTAAAGACAGTCGTTACTCATGTGTCTTATATTGCTTTATTGTATTGTGTATGGTTCCAGTAACTGACGTAACCTTGAACAAAGAACAAACAATTTAGCTGTGATCTAAAAGCAATCACCAAGACCGTTATACTGGTCTGACGGAGTCTATAAGCCTTGAAGAGAGGGTTGACTCGTACCCAAAAGAAGAAGATTATTTGGTGTAAAACCTTCTGTAAACAAAACGTGACAGAAGACAGACTGTGCTGCGTAGCGTTCAAGTTACACCATGACCTTGTTTCAGTTGCTGTGACAGCCGGAGCTCTCATCGGCGCTGTCATCATATTAGCGACAACAATGTTCCTCATCAGCATGTACGTGATTATGATAATGATGATAATGGTGATGATAATGATGTGTGGAGCCATAACCTCAGTTAGGCCATTGGTGTCTCCTTGCATTCTCTCTAGTCACTTCGAGTCCACCATCCGTTCAGTGCTTCATGTTGTCAATCCTATTTCTTCTACCTCTTCGTTTGTTCGGGTAGTTTTCCTTCTATACTGCAAACTACCAGAATATCGAGTTTTTTTCCAATGGCCATAATTACTCTGCTTTCCTTTATTAACGAAACATAGGAGACCTTCTTCGTCCTGAACTCGTGCTCTATCTCTGAGTCAGATTGTAATTGTTATCTGCGTCCATGCACGAATACTCACTTGCAAGTACTTAATATTCGCCGAGTTATTTTGGATGTATGTGTAAGTTTGCACACCACCTGACAATTGATTAATACGCTCTTCGCTTAATTCGCTTATGGAAGGTTGCATAAATAAAGTCACGTAAAATATGTATTGTTCTCAGCGTGCACAACAACTTGTTGTAATGCAGAGTCCATAAACACCTTCAATCTACGAAGCAGAACTGTTGTATGGATAGCCGTTATGTTTCTCTCAAGTAACGAATAAAATGTATCACCACCCATACAATTGGTTCTAGCACAATATTAATGAAATATCACTCCGACGTATTTATTATATAACGATTATGTTTGAGATTCGTTGGACTAGTATGCAAAGAGTGTTGTAATGTGCTAATGATAGTTTAAGTACACTTGACTTGTTTACTTACTGGCCGCGGTCGAGTATTGTAATAACTGTTTCGAGTAGGCATTCAGTTTGCGTGTAAGAGGCTCTATGCATAATACCAAAGGCCACTACTTAGTCATGTTAAAAGATGTTTTATTGTCGTATTCGTGGGACAAGTGGGTTATTTACCTGAGTTTCCATGGAGATTTCACGAAGCACATATTGTTAAAATGATGATTTGTTAATGGGATCAGATATTGTTATGGGTTAACTGATATGCAGCTAGTTGTATATTTCGTATTATTAAAATGTAAAAATGTTCAGAATTTGTCGATGTCAAAATGCATCTAAATTATTCTTCATTTACGGTCCGAAATTGTATAAAATGAACAGACCAATCAATCATCTGGTGAAAACGTTCTATTTCACTTTCAAAGGTGAAGATTTATTTGTCTGACTTTAATTGCCGTCGAGCGGTCTCTATATTTTAATTAATCGTGTTAAATCGTGTATATTGGAAAACAATAAGAAGTAACAAGATAATAATTTCCTTTTTGTATGGATATTATTTTTAGACAACCGATATGTTTCAAATACTAATAAATTCAGTGTCGTAATGTCCGTAAAACGGTCGTTTAGTCAACCAATGAAAATCGTACGTTTCTTTTGAAGGGAATGCACGGCGATTCTCATTGGTTAACCAAACGACTGTTTTTTTTTTGGACACTGTAACACTGAATATATTAGTATTCATGACATCTATGTTAGTCAAAAATAATATTCATGCAAAATGTGTAGCCATTGTGATTTTACGTGTCTTAATATTCTCGAAAATGCTCGATTTGGCGATGAAATAAAATATGCTAGTTCACGACATCTATATATAAGACCAACCAATAAATCTTAAATTAAAATTCCAGTAGGAACATTAAGCATTCTTTGTTAAACTGCCAAAGTTCCATTTTTTTTCTCCAAAACTTCCGAAATTTCCACATTTCTGACGGTAAATATACTACCGCAATCAATATTAAAACATGAAGTAGGCCTATATTAAACATTGTCAATTTAAATGTACTTCTTAAAGCAAATATTAAAAGAATTTGGGAACTTTATTGATACGAAACCCCCAACAAGATGCGTACGAACACTAAAACCGAAAGTTCGTTGTTTACAGGAGACGAATGCGGCGAGTACAACCGAACAAGACCGACACGGAGAAGACAGCTTTGCCGAAGCTGGCTTCAGTGATCAGCATGTCAGACACAGACGCTGTGTATGAGAGCATATACTCACGGATAGACGAAGTCGTTCCCGCTTCCATTCTCGCGCGTGGCAATTCTTTCCCGCGCTTCGCAGCCGAAACGCGCCAAGGTCTAGGCGGCCAAAATAGCGCCAGTGGAAAGCGAGAGGAGATCATGATGTCGGATATTGAACCATTGTACGCCACGGTTGACGAGGTATTTAAGACAATATCGCAAGACAATAAAGACAATACACCTAAAGACGACGGCGGCGACTTTGCGGAGTCTGCTGGTGAATTGCCGCGTGAAGGCTCACAGAATGGTCGCGCGCAAGATCTCATAAATGACACAAAAGACGCACTGGCGATAGCGATGTTGTACGCGAAGATCGACGTGACAAAAACAATCCGCTACCGACTGAAAATGGCGCAAATGTTAAAGATAAACAACAATAACAACGCCTCTAGTAGCCATGGCGATGACATCACAAACATTCAATACGTTGACAACGTCCTCTACGAAACTATGACGTCACCGGAAAACAACAGGAACATTGACGTGCCGAACGAAATACATGAACAAAATATGGATACTGAAATGGAGGGTTGCCGTGAAGTCAGATGTGAAAATGTTGATGGGCGAAGCAAAACCAATGGAACGAACATAGCAGCTGACGGGAATAACAACAAGGAAGAAAAACACGAAATGCCGGACGTTTCTCCTTACGAAACCATACCCGCTGACATTAACAACGAAGGTTATCGTGAATTAAAAAGTGAAACGGATGACTCGCTCTATGGAGGCCTAAAACCGGATGAAATGACCGATGAAAAGAATAAACAAATCGAAATCCATTTAAAAAATACCAAGGAAGAAGCCGGAAGTGACGAAAGAAGTTTTACATGTTGCAATGAAAATCAGAATTCGATGAGACGAATGTTCGACACAACACGGACCGAGCGACCCGGCATTCGTGAAACAGAAACCAACGGTCAAACAAGTGAAACTTCGCTCTAACCACGTCCATAGCTAGAGGGGTAACTATAAGTTACGCATGTTATAGGCAAATGTTTGAATATAAAGTGTCAAAATGTCTCTCAAAGTCCCTAAAAAGTTCGGATTTCCATCTCAAATCGACAAAGTCGACCCCGACCTACTTGTGCTGTCACGATTCAGATTTTCACGGGTCTTTATGGTTCTTGGTTCTCGATTATCACGGTCCGTGTGTGCCACGTTTCCTTTGTGGGACTGGAAATTACCTACTCTTGAAAGAATGATTAAAATTGTTAAAATCACATAAATATGTAAATCACAAATAACTACTTAACTGAACAAGTTTGATTTAAAGACAAGAAACTACTGCTATTTAGTCACCACACGTAGGTTGACAGTACAAATTAGGTACAGTTTAGTATTGAATACCAATAATATGTGACTTTATTACGGACACCACCTAGAAAAGGAGAAGAGACAAACCACTGGGCAGCTGGAGAAGAGACAGACCACTGGGCAGCTGGAGAAGAGTCAGACCACTGGGCAGCTGGAGAAGAGACAGACCACTGGGCAGCTGGAGAAGAGTCAGACCACTGGGCAGCTGGAGAAGAGACAGACCACTGGGCAGCTGGAGAAGAGACAGACCACTGGGTAGCTGGAGAAGAGACAGACCACTGGGCAGCTGGAGAAGAGACATACCACTGGGCAGCTGGAGAAGAGTCAGACCACTGGGCAGCTGGAGAAGAGACAGACCACTGGGCAGCTGGAGAAGAGTCAGACCACTGGGCAGCTGGAGAAGAGACAGACCACTGGGCAGCTGGAGAAGAGACAGACCACTGGGTGGCTGGAGAAGAGACAGACCACTGGGCAGCTGGAGAAGAGACAGACCACTGGGCAGCTGGAGAAGAGACAGACCACTGGGCAGCTGGAGAAGAGTCAGACCACTGGGCAGCTGGAGAAGAGACAGACCACTGGGCAGCTGGAGAAGAGACAGACCACTGGGCAGCTGGAGAAGAGACAGACCACTGGGCAGCTGGAGAAGAGACAGACCACTGGGCAGCTGGAGAAGAGACAGACCACTGGGCACCTGGAGAAGAGACAGACCACTGGGCAGCTGGAGAAGAGACAGACCACTGGGCAGCTGGAGAAGAGACAGACCACTGGGCAGCTGGAGAAGAGACAAACCACTGGGCAGCTGGAGAAGAGACAGACCACTGGGCAGCTGGAGTAGAACTGTGGGGAAAAATTAAACTGGCTTGGAAAACTCAGCTGGCTCGCTCAACACCATGCTGGCTTGAGGAGATTTGTTGGTACGTTACTGATTGATAAGTTGATTGCGCGAGCGAGCGAACATTCTGGCTCACTGTATGGAACCCTTAGGCTTCTGAAAGTTGACCATCGCTTTTCATGAGCGTGTCACCTATGTAACTATGACACAAACATGTGCGTATATGTAATGTGTGTCTTTGTTAGACAATTAGTAAACTACTATGCACTGATACGGACAATCATGGGGTAATTCGTTACATCTTAATAGTTTCTGGTTTACAGTATTACCTTTGCATGTATCTGTCCGTATCGCTATATGTATTCTGAACGCTCCTTCTTTTCTTGTGAAAAGATGGTAAGAATCATTTAAAACTGTTTCCTCAACTGATTTAACATATGGCGCCCAAATATGAAGCGTGTGAATAGCTTATGTAACATCCGCAGTCGATTTAATAAAAAATGCATATTTTTGTTCAAATCATCGAAATAATTGACTTTAGTCGTTACATCTGGTAAGGATCAAAATAGTGGATATTCAAAATGGTAAGCACTGTGTGTTTCAATGCTGATTACGGGCGTCACTTCCATCATCTCGGCAATCAAATGACAAAGTTACGATATTTATTTGAACAAGCATTAACTAATTTAATAGTTTATCTGATGATTTCAAAAAAAAACTACATACAAAAGTTGCACAAATGAGCTAGCATGTTGCAGTGAATACAAGGTCGGTTTGTTTTTTGCAAAATTAATTTGAAATGAGACTAGCAAAAAATCAAATAGATTTAGCATCTTTAATAAATAAAAAAAAAATGTTGTAAGAATGCTTGTTTTGTAACTATTCGTTTTACAATTACTAAAAAAGGTGCCACCGCAATTAATTTAGCCCATCGTGAAGCAGGTTCGTTGATATTCGAACAATGTACACAATGTGTGAATAGTTCAAGGAATATGCGCACTCTGTTTTTAGAAAATTGTCCATACTTTGGTTAAAACCATCGAAAGAATTTATTTGTATTGTTAAAACGTGAGGGAGAAAGCTGATAAGAAGAAAGATGGAAAAGGGAAGAGTGTGCAACAAAAGAAATGTAAACGGGTGAGTGGAGAGGGATTGTCAGGTGGTAAGATGCTCAGGGGAACTGACAGAGAAAAGGAGTAAAAATACACATCCAAAGAAATGTTCACCAGTAATTTCGGAAAGTTAACTTAAATGTGTATACTCGATTAGAAGCCGGTATCTTGAGACGGTGTAAGTCATATTTGCGACGTCGTATGTAGAATTGGTCGTAAAGTTAAACTAATCGCGTTACATGAGTCTACTTACGACCAGTTATACATTGCCTTTTAGTCGTAATTTTACGCTTGCAAGGTGTCATCCCCCAAGAGTGTTTTGGGGGGACACATCGCGCGAAAAAATCACGGACGACAAACTCACGAACAGCGCGCGCAGAAGATGTAAACATACATATGTGAACACATCAGTATCATATGTGAACAAAACATTCAACAGTTATTTGCCATCAAGACCACGGTGTTCTTGATTATAGGAGAAGACAGCCTTCCTCGTTGCCGTCACAATCTTCGAGTCTGGCACGAAGACGGAAGGGCGCACATCTGTATTCATTTTCACACATAACACAAAGCACACACAGTGTCCTGAGCTAGCTCGCTCCTAAAGTCTCTCCCTATCCTTCTGACCATGCTAAAGGCCCGCTCACTGGCGGCGTTCGATAGTGGCAAGACAAGGAACGAGAGCATTGACTTGCGAGGATAGCAAGCCTCGCTATGCCACTGCCGTCACGACGGAGATCCATATTAATTAACATTTATCAATCATTAATATGTAATATGCAATGCTTGTCTTTCTGTACGTTAAAACCTCATTACTGATATCGCACACACGATGCTTTATAATAACGAAGATAACATTGCCATTAGCATCACACCATTCTAAGAACACAATATGCATTCGGGAAAACAATCAGTTGTAATAACTACAACATTATATAAAGACACGACATGACATTTGAAATATCCCTAGTGAACTACAGTCTACTATTGTTTACCTCAACGACTCGGTGATGACGTCAGACAAGCATTAACTAATTTAATAGTTTATCTGATGATTTCACAAAAAACTACATACAAAAGTTGCACAAACGAGCTAGCATGTCGCAGTGAATACTAGGTAGGTTTGTTTTTTGCAAAATTAATTTGAAATGAGACTAGCAAAAATCAAATAGATTTAGCATCTTTAATAAATAAAATAAAAATGTTGTAAGAATGCTTGTTTTGTAACTATTCGTTTTACAATTACTAAAAAAGGTTGTTGCAGTGACGTGGATGTTTATCTGTGTGACAGCGGGATCGAAGAGGCGAACAAGGATGTTCCCCACCCTTCGATCACCCCCGCCGTCGCAAAGCAGGGCGAAGGACGGCACGGCACACGTCGACGACGTGGTCGGCCAGCGCAGGTGCCAGGGCTCGTGTTATTACCTGCGTTGTCTTGGTGCGTCCTGGATATGACACAAAATGTATAAAAATATAGTCATTCATTCGTCCGTTTGTGTAAGTTAAAGGGGTGAATACAGAACGAGCGATAGCGAACAAGCTGTACTCCACCACACAGTATTATCGCCGCTAGAAATAAGTCGACAAGACCTGTAAAAGTGGCCTCAAACCATTTATCAATCATGTTCATGAGGTTTTACATTGCATAGGACGGTCACGGGTTTACCAACCAGAGGTGGGAATGTGTACACGAACCTTTGGGTTCAAGTGACCATAACCAGATCCATTTTATATAACAGTAAAAACAGGGAATACATATGAAAAACAATGGAGGAGGAACTTTAACAAAGGTACTTATTAAAACATGAGAACATATCTAGCAAATATAGATTGGAATAAACTACTGAAGAGCAAGACGGCAACATAATGTTGGACTTGTTTAAAAGATGAGATTGAGGGCATTACTGAGATTATTACTTTGTCCCATTAAGAAAACAAGGGAAAGGGTCCAGGAAGAAACACATTTCAAAATAGGCTATTAGAAAAAAATTGCTCAAAATAACAAACGCTGTGGGGGGAAATAAACACACGTGAAATGAAGAAGACTACACAAACTACAAATCCAAAAGAACATTACAAAAAATTCAGGTAATATAAAATATGACAGTAAGATTTCCTATACTTATGTAAAGTGTAGGGGAAGGCAGTGTTAGTTGAGCCACTGGGTTAGATGAGCCACCCATGTTTCCCACGAAACTACAACAGCGACAGTTACATGGTACCACCCAATGATTGAACATGATTGACACACAATAAGTGCCATTTGTGACAACAGGAGCAAAATGTGAGTTAAAAGTATGTTTTTGGATGTTTTTCGAAAATGTTGGTGATTGTGAATAACGTCTGCATGCTGGTGTGTAATCTATTAATGCATGTGATCAGACTTAATTATCTGTGCACTTAAAAGTTTAGCTATGCACAGGAAGACGATTATTTACATCACTTCGGGCATTAATGATCAAGTTAATTAAAGAAGCTTAATTGTCGAAACGGGGCTAGTTGAACCACCCAAGGCCCAAGGGAGGGTTAGTTGAGCAGCGGTTAAAGAACGAAGACGAGTGTTCTTTACCCTAAAATACTAATTTATGATCGTTGGACTCTCGATAAGCCAATGGCTTCCTTGTCCACTTGCCATCAGGAACTTGTTGTTTGGGATGGCAATCTTGTTAAATCTCGAGGAGAGTCGTGGACCAGGCGCTATAGCAAACAAAATATGGAAATGGTTAAAGAGCCTTTCCGGAAATTACTAATGAGCCTTTTCGAAACGGAAAGGTTCTTTAGCCTGGGGATGTAGTTTAGGCTAAAGAGCCTTCCCAAAATATATTCGTATCCCGTATTTGATCCACTACAACCTTATTTGCTGTACTTTCTTCATATTTGCTATATTATTCTAATTTCGACCCAAAATTTTACCAAAATGTCCACTTTAAATTAGCTGTAGGGTAAGTGCGGATAAGAGCGTGCAACTGATAAGAGCGCGCAACTGATAAGAGTGCGCAACCGATAAGAGTGCGCACAGCCTATTTCGATAAGTTACACGCCAGTTAGCGCCATTATATTGCGAGGCAAAGCTGACATCCCGCGCACCAGAAATGCGAACAGCGTGCAGGCGATTCTCGGATTACGAGAGGTATATGAAGTGTTTTGACAAGTTTGCCGTAATTTTTTTAAACGGGAAGTTAGCTGTTCACAGTATAATGCCTTTGCGGATACTAAATCAAACTAGGTAAACTCGTTGCTGATTTGTAAACTAAACAATTGGCATAAACAGGGAAATCCAATCTACTCTTGCAGAATGTTGTTGTAAAGTTGATGACACTGGTCTATATGTAGGACAAGAACGCGCGACACGACCGGCCGAGAAAGCGCGTTCTTGTGCTGTGTTGCTGCGGGCGTACTTTTGTATATAACAATAAGACAAAGTTGCATCGAATTCATACACAATAATTGTTCATCCTGATCATCTAAAGTTCCCCAGCAATCCACATTGGCAATTTCTGTTTTGATTTGAGGCTTAGACAAGCGATCATGCGAGGCAAGTTTATTTTAATTTACTATTTATGTTATTGAGTTTTTTTGTGTTTCCAAATGATACACATGGGTTGCATGTGTAATAGTTCCCACGAACATCCGTTGTTTGCAGCAATACAACATTTTGTGCCATGCTTTGCGGAACGTATAAAAGGTGCGCACTCTTAGACTTAGACTCGGCTGACAAATTAAGAGCGCGCATTTGGAGAAGTTAACTAATCGGTCAATAACTATTAACTTCTTCGGTAAAACCAATAATACGATAAGCATGAATAAATGAATAAATGTTTTTCGCGATATGCAAATAGTGTTTTCGAGTTTTCGTTGCATTGTTTCCGTTTTATGCGCAGTTGAACGTCAGGTGGGCGATCCACATTCCACCTAATTGTATATAGTTGATTAACAGATATATTACAAAAATATATTTAACACAACTAGTAAATGATCTACTCGCTATGTAAAACCTAAATATGAAAAAAATCAGACCCAGCAGATGCCCATCCATCTAGAGTTAAAGTACATTAATGACGCATGTCACATGCAAGAGCATACTACAGCAAACATGTAGATCAGATGTAGATCATGTAGATCATGTAGATCATGTAGATCATGTAGATCAGAACTAGATGACCGAAGCTTTGTAGGTTTTCCTGCAAGTGTAAACAGTGAATGTAAATTTGTCGAGTGTTAGATAACAGTGCATGATTGGATACATATCTTAAAAAACAATACGATATAACATAGACTGGAAGCCAATGTACATATTTCATTAATGACAATTGTATTACAATATATATATATATATATATATATATATATATATATATATATATATATATATATATATATATATATACGCCAAACATTAGCACTCCATCACAGTATACATGATAGGATCAGAATAGAGAATACAGCATGTTATAATTGATCAACATCTCGTATTTCATTTAAAACTGTCCTTAGCTATACGTAATTACGTACGCGCCGCCAAAAGCTAATCGAATAATGATGTCATCGTGACGAAAACAATACGTTAGAAACAGTTTGATAACAGTCGGTTTAAAACGAGCAGTACAAAGAGATAATTGCGTTGGCAGCAGAAGCATCCGGCCACGGAATCACACTTATCACGGGACAAGTTTGGAACTGAAGCAATGTCTGCAAGCCGCTTCATTTTCTTCGGAGTCTGTCTGCTGCTGCTTCTGGCTGTTATTGAGGGCTGTCCAAGGAGGAGGCAAGAGAAACGTAAAGTATAATCTCGTTTCATTCTCATATCGACAAAAGCGTCTCGACGTGTCAGTGGTAGCAACAATGCTAGTGTAATTGTGTGCCACAGTTACTTATGTATGACGTATCAGTGGTGACAACAATGCTTGTGTTGTTGTGTGTAACAGTTACTTCTGTATGGCTTGTCAGTAGTAGTCACAATGATTGTGTTGTTGTGTGTAACAGTTACTTCTGTATGACGTGTCAGTAGTAGTCACAATGATTGTGTTGTTGTGTGTAACAGTTACTTCTGTATGACGTGTCAGTAGTAGTCACGATGCTTGTGTTGTTGGGTGTAACAGTTACTTATGTATGACGTATCAACAGTAGTCACGGTGCTTGTATTTTTGTGTGTAACAGTTACTTCTGTATGGCATGTCAGTAGTAGTCACAATGCTTGTGTTGTTGGGTGTAACAGTTACTTCTGTATGACGTATCAATAGTAGTCACGGTGCTTGTATTTTTGTGTGTAACAGTATGGCATGTCAGTAGTAGTCACGATGCTTGTGTTGTTGGGTGTAACAGTTACTTCTGTATGACGTATCAATAGTAGTCACGGTGCTTGTATTTTTGTGTGTAACAGTATGGCATGTCAGTAGTAGTCACAATGCTTGTGTTGTTGGGTGTAACAGTTACTTCTGTATGACGTATCAATAGTAGTCACGGTGTTTGTATTATTGTGTGTAACAGTTACTTCTGTATGACGTGTCAGTGCTAGCCACGATGCTTGTATTGTGTGTAACAGTTATTTATGTATACCGTGCCAATTGTAGCAACAATGGTTATGTAGTTGTGTGTAGCAATTATGTGTGGATAATGTGTCAGTCTCTTGATTTGACCATTCACAAGAGAGTAGAACTTCGCTAATTCGGACTTCGAGAACTGTAATGCCACCATAACTCGAACAGTGAGTCCGGTCCAGCTAAAATTCGTACATTTACACAGCTAATTCGAACACATGCACGACTCGAACTGTTTCCCAGGACCCTCCTACTTCGAGTTAACAAAGTTGCACTGTAACTTACACAACGCACGATAAGGTCACAGTGACTCCCTAAATGTTAAGCCGTATGTATTGTTTGCAATGTAACTGTGTATGCGATGCGTGTCATCGTTGCATCGTATTCATCAACAAATATATTCACGAACCCATTTGTAAATACTAATATACACATTGACTTGATTAAATAAGATGCGGTTAATATCCATTATATATGCAAAGTACACATTAAATACATTATAAAAAATAGATTTACAGCGGTAGCAACAATAACTGTTCTTACTGAAATGTCCTTGAATCATGTTACGATTTAACGCGCCATTGCAAATACCGTTGACCTGGTTTAAATAATGCTCAGTGTATCAAAATATAAAAAATAATTAAATACAATTTTTTTATTGCAGTTTGCGTGTATCACGTGACAGTTCTAACGGCTGACCTGCCAGGCGCGGGGACAAACGATCGCGTATACGTAAAAATTGGTGCTAAGAAAAGACTACTGCTAGACAACCAGGACTTGAACGACTTCGAAAGGAATAAGTAAGTAAATATGATATCATATCTTGTCTAAAGATGGAAGCTATTTCATGCTGCGCCTGAGCGCATGTGGTAAATAATGTGACTTTCGACAAGAGCGATTGCCAAAGCTATTAATCCGTAGAAGGAGGTTGTGAGTTGTAACAGCATTTGCGTTGCGTTGTGTTATTTAGCTTTCTTGGCTGAGAATCGACTTAAATCGTAAACTTGATAAGGCGCCATTCCAACAGTCGTTGCTCTCGGCGCTGTACACAATGTTCTTAAAAAACAGGCGAATTTGTTTTAAAAGCAAGATGTTTTTAGTGTCGATGTCAGTTGTTGTCGTGGCAATGAAGCTGGTGACGTGAGTGAGACTTAGACAATCACAACACTTCGTTCAATCTTGCCATCCTACATGGTAACAAAAAATTTTGTTTCACAGGATCGACACTTTTACTATCACAGACCGAGGAAATTGCTACAAATCAGGTGTGGACGTAATTCTTATCAAAGACGGGTACGATTCATTCTTTCGATGTTCGCACGACAGTTGGATGGTAAGATTTCTCTCCGTGGAACTTATAGAAGGTAACACAGCCACGTGGAGAACAGAGTGCCGCATCAACCAATGGATGTCACATTGCTACGACAACAAATTTTGCCAACACCGACACTGGAGATAGTGATGGGAAATGCTTGTGTGTCCTACATCGACTGATTTCGTGAAACATTCAAGAACAGTGTTTGTTTTTATTCTTATTTGTCTTTCACGTTATTCCGGATACATTATATGTCACCCCATGGTTACATCAACAACGAGACACCACATCCGTGCGTCTGGTAACATGGCATGTTGGAAGCATTGTTCATTTTAAATCACGACGTTCTACATTAATAATACGAGACACGCTATGGTACAGACGGCATCACTTTGAGTATTTTATTTCATGCAGGTGTACACTATGCCACGTTTCCGTGTTCGAATAAAACCATGATCGCATTACAGTATATATATGTATGTTATCGATCTCAATGCAACCTATATGCAATACACGAAGAGCTGAGTACACCCTTTGTGTTACGTTCCTGTACAGCTGGCGACAACAAGACGTGGTGCGTTATTTACGCTGTTATTGATGTTGTCGAGCTGGGGACATCCTGGGTATTACGTACACAGAATATCTTGATGCACCCAGTGTTATATACCTGGTGGAGCGACACCCTTTGCGTTACGTACACATAATAGCTGGATATGCTCTGTGTGCTATGTATGCAGAATAGCTGGATACAACTTGTGTGTTATATACGCTGGGGACACCCTGTGTGTTACGTAGGAAGAATCCCTGGAGACATCCGCTGTGTTACGTACGAAGAACAGCTGGAGACACCATGTGTGTTGCGTACGCGAAATAGCTGGAGACACCATGTGTGTTACGTACGCAGAGTAGAAGAAGCACTGTATGTCAATACAGACTAAAGAAATAAGGTACCTAAAATGGCCTCGTATGCAACAAATAAATCGATTTTATCGTGAATACTCTGTTTGTTTAATTACTAAGAAGCGGGACATTTCATCCAAAAAGCGGGGCCAACGGAGAAAACGGTGTTTCCCACGCGAACGTTGTAATGTTGACACCTGTGATATATACAGAGTACATTTTATAATCATCCATGGAACACAGAGTAGTTCTTGGTGTTGTACACAAGACGACGTTGCAGTAGTCAGGAATGATTTCAGTTTTGTCTGAAAGACGAATACAAAGCGAAACACTAGAACACATTAGATACAATATTACAAAGTAGTAGAGCCAAACTGATTACTACTGGGTACATGTGGTCAAAGTATGAAATACGTTCATGCATTAATAATACCAAAACGTTCGATGCGACACTGGCTAGAGTAGTCTGTTGAGATCTGTAATTACTGTTACGGCAGATGCTAGCATGCACTTTTCTTTTTAACAGTAGGTACATATATACATAATGGATAATGGGTGAAAATCGTTTGCAAATGAACTAATAAAACACATAGACAATAGTGTCACAGCATTGGTTGAGGTGCCAACCAAACCAGAGCTCTTCTTGGAAGTACATGTAAAAACTTACAACAGAATCCTTTATCGATGTGTCTTCATTGAGTTCCAGTTCAATGTTCTGGAACTGAGATTAGAATGTTGAGAATAATAGGTTTATCATTGGCGTTACACGTCGTCTGAAAACCAGAAGACCAGTACTGCTACCTACCTTCTCAATGGGACATAGCAACCAAGGATATGTGTAGATGCCTGTGTTGAGTCTTGCACATGTTGAACAGTTGCGCCCTTGTTTTAAATAGGCTGCTTAAGCATCCATATGCTGCAGGCAAGGTGGCGTCACAAGTAGTTATAGTGCTCCTTTGACCAAGCGAAAGAGTGGACCAGTAGGGAGTGGTCCATTGACTTCCGGTCGCAGAGCCTTCTGGGTAGTCCTAACTGGACGTAACCCTAACGGTCGTAACCCCACACCCCTGGCGACTGAATTTAATTTAAAATTTATTTTTAATTTAATTTTTTTTTTTATTTTTTTTTTTTTTATTTAAATTTTAATTTTTATTTTTATTTTTATTTTAACTGCGCGCAGCCTCACAACCTTCGGGGTAGCCCGAGCGCCCCCTGGCCCGTAACCCTATCCGTAACCCTAGAGCGCCCCCTAGCGACTGGAGCTAACCCTAACCGTCTAGAGCGCCCCCTGGCGACTGAATTGAATTTTAATTTTAATTTTAGTTTTAATTTTAATTTTTTTAATTTTTTTTATTTATTTTTTTTATTTTATTTATTTATTTTTTTTTTTCTTGACATACCGACATACAGCTGAAGTAAGCTATAAACGTGTCAGGACACATAACTCCTACAGTTTACCCATAATTCCTACAGTTTACCCATAATTCCCCTATTCAATAAGAGTACAAGCAAATGTTATTAAATATTGTCGCGAGCTTAGGGGTGTCTCCACCTCGCCATAGGCTCAATCGATGTACTACTACTGCTACTGCGACGAGCGATAATACAGTCTACCTTATCGCAGCTGTTTAAGCCAATCAAATACGCGGCAATCGTTAGCTACTAGATCGGTGTCGAATATGTTAACAAAAGTTCTCATCGGAATGCCGTTACAACGAAGCAATACAAAAGCAACACAATATTGTCCACAAACGTTAGACAGAGGACTCTGAAGCATCTTGCTATTATGAGTCCAATTGGAAAAATGTTCGTTCAGGAAGGTGCGGAACGCAGCGTGTCGTGGCGGCAGACCGTACGAGCAGAATAGGGTCATTAATAACTGAGATCAAAGAGTATGTTAACAATGGTCATTAACAGGATAATTAATAACTGAGATCAAAGGACCTAACGAGGAGACGTGAAACGAACAAAACACGATATCGTACTATATTTTCTTTATATGTAAATATTTAAAAATAATGCGCTTTTACACTTTATCCATAAATCCTACAGTTTACCCATAATTCCTACAATTTACCCATAATTCTCCTATGAAATAAGAGTACAAGGACATTTTATTAAATATTTGAAAATAATGACACAATATCGTCCACAAACGTTAGACAGAGGACTCTAAAGTCTCATGCCATACCGACGTAAAGGTGACGTAAGCTATAAACGTGTCAGGACATGCAGCTGACGTATGCCGCACACACAACAATACCAAATAATGACATGCAGCTGACATAAGCGGCACCAGACGCGTTGCGGAAAGTGTACCATCAGCATATTTTCGTTACATGTCAATATTTAAAAATAATGCACTCTTACACTTTACCCATAACTCCTACAGTTTACCCAGCACACATATGTAGTGTAGTGTGTTTGTTCCTTCACCGAGTTGTTACTTACAGACCCCTTATATTCTGATTGACCAGGCGAGGCAAACTATTACCAAGATTAAACCTGCCTGAACTTCCGCACTGTGTGCAGTGACACTCTGCTGTAATAAAAGATGCATGATTATATGAATAATAAAGATGCATTCACTACTTACTGCGTGCAGTGATTCCATCATGCTGTTGCCTTAATTTATTTACAATTTATTTACATATATATATGTATATATATATATATATATATGTATATGTATATATATATATATATATATATATATATATATATACATACTGTCTTCTGTCTCTCCTACTACCAGCCACATCCTGGCTCCTGACACATTGCCTCCACCATACTGTCCTCTGTTGCTCCTACGTCCAGCCACATCCTGGCTCCCGACACATTGCGTCCATCATACAGTCCTCTGTCTTTCCAACCTCCAGCCACATCCTGGCTCTTTACACTTTGCGTCCATCATACAGTCCTCTGTCTCCCCTACCTCCAGCCACACCCTTGCTCCTTATACATTGCGTCCACCATACTGTCCTCAGTTGCTTCTACCTCCAACCACATCCTGGCGCCTGATACATTGCGTCCACCTCCAGCCACACCCTTGCTCCTTATACATTGCGTCCACCATACTGTCCTCTGTTTCGCCTACCTCCAGCCACATCCTGACTCCTGATACATTGCGTCCATTATACAATCCTCTGTCTCCCCTACCTCCAGCCACATCCTGGCTCTTTACACATTGCATCCATCATACAGTCCTTTGTCTTTCCTACCTCCAGCCAATTCCTGACTCCTGATACATTGCGTTCATCATACAGTCCTCTGTCTTTCCTACCTCCAGCCACACCCTTGCTCCTTATACATTGCGTCCACCATACTGTCCTCAGTTGCTTCTACCTCCAACCACATCCTGGCGCCTGATACATTGTATCCACCATACTGTCCTCTGTTGCTCCTACCTCCAGTCACATCCTGGCTCCCGACACATTGCGTCCATCATGCAGTCCCCTGTCTCTCCTACCTCCAGCCACATGCTGACTCCTGATACATTGCGTCCATCATACAGTCCTCTGTCTCCCCTACATCCAACCACATCCGGGCTCTTTACACATTGCGTCCATCATACAGTCCTCTGTCTTTCCTACCTCCAGCCACTCCCTTGCTCCTTATACATTGCGTCCACCATACAGTCCCCTATCTCTCCTACCTCCAAACACATCCCGGCGCCTGATACATTGCGTCCAGCATGCAGTCCTCTGTCTTTCCTACCTCCAGCCACACCCTTGCTCCTTATACATTGCGTACACATTGCGTCCATCATACAGTCTTCTGTCTTTCCTACCTCCAGCCACACCCTTGCTCCTTATACATTGCGTCCGCCATACTGTCCTCAGTTGCTCCTACCTCCAGCCACATCCTGGCTCCTTATACATTGCCTCCACCATACTCTCCTCTGTTGCTCCTACATCCAGCCCCATGGTGACTCCTGATACATTGCGTCCATCATACAGTCCTCTGTCTCCCCTACCTCCAGCCACATCCATGCTCCTGATACATTGCGTCCACCATACTACCTCCAGCCACATCCTGGCTCTATACACATTGCGTCCATCATAGAGTCCTCTGTCTTTCCAACCACCAGCCACACACTTGCTCCTTATACATTGCGTCCACCATACAGTCCCCTGTCTCTCCTACCTCAAACCACATCCTGGCTCTTGATACAATGCGTCCACCATACTCTCCTCTGTTGCTCCTACCTCCAGCCACAACCTGACTCCTGATGCATTGCGTCCATCATACAGTCCTCTGTCTCCCCTACCTCCAGCCACATACTGGCTCTTTACACATTGCGTCCATCATACAGTCCTCTGTCTTTCCTACCTCCAGCCACATCCTTGCTCCTTATACATTGCCTCCACCATACTGTCCTCTATTGCTCCTCCAATGTATAAGGAGCAAGGGTGTGGCTGGAGGTAGGAAAGACAGAGGACTGTATGATGGACGCAATGTGTAAAGAGCCCGGATGTGGTTGGATGTAGGGGAGACAGAGGACTGTATGATGGACGCAATGTATCAGGAGTCAGCATGTGGCTGGAGGTAGGAGAGACAGGGGACTGCATGATGGACGCAATGTGTCAGGAGCCAGGATGTGACTGGAGGTAGGAGCAACAGAGGACAGTATGGTGGATACAATGTATAAGGAGCCAGGATGTGAATGGAGGTAGGAGCAACTGAGGACAGTATGGTGGACGCAATGTATAAGGAGCATGGGTGTGGCTGGAGGTAGGAAAGACAGAGGACTGTATGATGGACGCAATGTGTAAAGAGCCCGGATGTGCCTGGAGGTAGGGGAGACAGAGGACTGTATGATGGATGCAATGTATCAGGAGTCAGGATGTGGCTGGAGGTAGGAGAAACAGAGGACAGCATGGTGGACGCAATGTATCAGGAGCAAGGGTGTGGCTGGAGGTAGGAAAGACAGAGGACTGTATGATGGAAGCAATGTATCAGGCGCCAGGATGTGGATGGAGGTAGAAGCAACTGAGGACAGTATGGTGGACGCAATGTATAAGGAGCAAGGGTGTGGCTGGAGGTAGGAAAGACAGAGGACTGTATGATGAACGCAATGTATCAGGAGTCAGGAATTGGCTGGAGGTAGGAAAGACAAAGGACTGTATGATGGATGCAATGTGTAAAGAGCCAGGATGTGGCTGGAGGTAGGGGAGACAGAGGATTGTATAATGGACGCAATGTATCAGGAGTCAGGATGTGGCTGGAGGTAGGCGAAACAGAGGACAGTATGGTGGACGCAATGTATAAGGAGCAAGGGTGTGGCTGGAGGTGGACGCAATGTATCAGGCGCCAGGATGTGGTTGGAGGTAGAAGCAACTGAGGACAGTATGGTGGACGCAATGTATCAGGCGCCAGGATGTGGTTGGAGGTAGAAGCAACTGAGGACAGTATGGTGGACGCAATGTATCAGGCGCCAGGATGTGGTTGGAGGTAGAAGCAACTGAGGACAGTATGGTGGACGCAATGTATAAGGAGCAAGGGTGTGGCTGGAGGTAGGGGAGACAGAGGACTGTATGATGGACGCAAAGTGTATAGAGCCAGGATGTGGCTGGAGGTTGGAAAGACAGAGGACAGTATGGTGGAGGCAATGTGTCAGGAGCCAGGATGTGGCTGGTAGTAGGAGAGACAGAAGACAGTATGTATATATATATATATACATATATATATACATATATATATATATATATATACATATATATATATATGTAAATAAATTGTAAATAAATTAAGGCAACAGCATGATGGAATCACTGCAAGCAGTAAGTAGTGAATGCATCTTTATTATTCATATAATCATGCATCTTTTATTACAGCAGAGTGTCACTGCACACAGTGCGGAAGTTTAGGCAGGTTTAATCTTGGTAATAGTTTGCCTCGCCTGGTCAATCAGAATATAAGGGGTCTGTAAGTAACAACTCGGTGAAGGAACAAACACACTACACTACATATGTGTGCTGGGTAAACTGTAGGAGTTATGGGTAAAGTGTAAGAGTGCATTATTTTTAAATATTGACATGTAACGAAAATATGCTGATGGTACACTTTCCGCAACGCGTCTGGTGCCGCTTATGTCAGCTGCATGTCATTATTTGGTATTGTTGTGTGTGCGGCATACGTCAGCTGCATGTCCTGACACGTTTATAGCTTACGTCACCTTTACGTCGGTATGGCATGAGACTTTAGAGTCCTCTGTCTAACGTTTGTGGACGATATTGTGTCATTATTTTCAAATATTTAATAAAATGTCCTTGTACTCTTATTTCATAGGAGAATTATGGGTAAATTGTAGGAATTATGGGTAAACTGTAGGATTTATGGATAAAGTGTAAAAGCGCATTATTTTTAAATATTTACATATAAAGAAAATATAGTACGATATCGTGTTTTGTTCGTTTCTCGTCTCCTCGTTAGGTCCTTTGATCTCAGTTATTAATTATCCTGTTAATGACCATTGTTAACATACTCTTTGATCTCAGTTATTAATGACCCTATTCTGCTCGTACGGTCTGCCGCCACGACACGCTGCGTTCCGCACCTTCCTGAACGAACATTGTTCCAATTGGACTCATAATAGCAAGAGGCTTCAGAGTCCTCTGTCTAACGTTTGTGGACAATATTGTGTTGCTTTTGTATTGCTTCGTTGTAACGGCATTCCGATGAGAACTTTTGTTAACATATTCGACACCAATCTAGTAGCTAACGATTGCCGCGTATTTGATTGGCTTAAACAGCTGCGATAAGGTAGACTGTATTATCGCTCGTCGCAGTAGCAGTAGTAGTACATCGATTTAGCCTCTGGCGAGGTGGAGACACCCCTAAGCTCGCGACAATATTTAATAACATTTGCTTGTACTCTTATTGAATAGGGGAATTATGGGTAAACTGTAGGAATTATGGGTAAACTGTAGGAGTTATGTGTCCTGACACGTTTATAGCTTACTTCAGCTGTATGTCGGTATGTCAAGAAAAAAAAAAAAAAATCAATAAAATAAAAAAAAATTAAAAAATTAAAATTAAAATTAAAATTAAAATTAAAATTAAAATTTAAATTAAAATTTAAATTTAAATTTAAATTTAAATTTAAATTTAAATTAAAATTAAAATTTAAATTTAAATTAAAATTAAAATTAAAATTTAAATTTAAATTTAAATTTAAATTTAAATTTAAATTAACATTAAAATTCAATTCAGTCGCCAGGGGGCGCTCTAGACGGTTAGGGTTAGCTCCAGTCGCTAGGGGGCGCTCTAGGGTTACGGATAGGGTTACGGGCCAGGGGGCGCTCGGGCTACCCCGAAGGTTGTGAGGCTGCGCGCAGTTAAAATAAAAATAAAAAAAATAAAAAAAATTTAAATAAAAAAAAAAAAAAAAATTTAATTAAAAATAAATTTAAAATTAAATTCAGTCGCCAGGGGTGTGGGGTTACGACCGTTAGGGTTACGTCCAGTCGCTAGGGGGCGCCCTAGGTGGATATAGGTCACCGCTAGGGGGCGCTTAGGCTACCCAGAAGGCTCTGCGACCGGAAGTCAATGGACCACTCCCTACTGGTCCACTCTTTCGCTTGGTCAAAGGAGCACTATAACTACTGTCACATTATTGAGAAAGGCCTTGATTACCATTTTGCCTGAAACATGGATACAAACCTAAACACGAAAACAACATTACAAACTCTATATTACAAAGTAGTTTATACAATTGTTCTACTGAAAAACCCACACCGTTCATGCATCAACATGTGTGATGTAATTATTAGTGTTAATTCACATCTACCAGATTGTTAAACTGACTTGGTAAATTGCCTTTTGTACCATTTTCTGTGTCTTCTGTAAAAAAAATGGAGGAAGTAGTCTTGAAGCATCGATTTGTCTATCTCACTCCATTGGATGCTGAAAGTGACTTTATAGTAGTAGTATAATCAGGAAATGCAATACATGTTACATTATATGTGCATGTTATTAATTAAGATTAAACATTAAAATAAATGTATGATCGCTAACAATAATGCAGACAAACTTTGATTGTCTCATCTGTGTGCGATGTATTATTAGATTGCGACATATAACGACATTGAAAAGTTTGTTTTATTTAATATATTTGTAATAGTGAGTAGACTTTCTACAAATGGTTTTAACTGGTTGTTACATGTTAGTATTTTCATGAAAAAAAGAAGAAGATGAAGAATTACTACGAACAGTTCTTCGTACATAAATCCTTGGAAATCAAACTCAGTGGACGCATCAAGACAACATATCATCTAAAAGAATATGCAGAATATATATTGAAGCACATTTAGTACATTTCAAGAGTGTTGCACAAAAATTCGATTGATGTATGTCTAAATGAGTGAATGAATGAATTACAGTGGAACCTCGTTAAACCGGAAACCTTGGTCCACAGTGTATGACTCCGGATGAACGAGGTTTCCTGATAAAAGAATCACGCAGAAACATGTGCACCAACAGGAACTGGAACAGGAAGAAATAAAGGATTAATAATATTAGAACCAACAAACATAAAACACCAACTGGATTCAAACCTGCAAGAACACCAAAATAAAAGCTTAGGAATATTAGAACCAACACACATAATACAACAGGATTCAAACCTGCATCAGCACTCCATTAATTGATAAGGCATATGAATACTAAAACCCACAAACATGTGTTAATGAACACCAACAGGATTCAAACCTGCATCAGCACTCCATTAATTGATAAGGCATATGAATACTAAAACCCACAAACATGTGTTAATGAACACCAACAGGATTCAAACCTGCGTCAGCACTCCATTAATTGATAAGGCATATGAATACTAAAACCCACAAACATGTGTTAATGAACACCAACAGGATTCAAACCTGCATCAGCACTCCATTAATTGATAAGGCATATGAATACTAAAACCCACAAACATGTGTTAATGAACACCAACAGGATTCAAACCTGCGTCAGCACTCCAATAATTGATAAGGCATATGAATACTAAAACCCACAAACATGTGTTAATGAACACCAACAGGATTCAAACCTGCGTCAGCACTCCAATAATTGATAAGGCATATGAATACTAAAACCAACAAACATGTGTTAATGAACACCAACAGGATTCAAACCTGCGTCAGCACTCCAATAATTGATAAGGCATATGAACACTAAAACCCACAAACATGTGTTAATGAACACCAACAGGATTCAAACCTGCGTCAGCACTCCAATAATTGATAAGGCATATGAACACTAAAACCCACAAACATGTGTTAATGAACACCAACAGGATTCAAACCTGCGTCAGCACTCCAATAATTGATAAGGCATATGAACACTAAAACCCACAAACATGTGTTAATGAACACCAACAGGATTCAAAACTGCGTCAGCACTCCAATAATTGATAAGGCATATGAATACTAAAACCCACAAACATGTGTTAATGAACACCAACAGGATTCAAACCTGCGTCAGTACTCCAATAATTGATAAGGCATATGAACACTAAAACCCACAAACATGTGTTAATGAACACCAACAGGATTCAAACCTGCGTCAGCACTCCAATAATTGATAAGGCATATGAACACTAAAACCCACAAACATGTGTTAATGAACACCAACAGGATTCAAACCTGCGTCAGCACTCCAATAATTGATAAGGCATATGAACACTAAAACCCACAAACATGTGTTAATGAACACCAACAGGATTCAAACCTGCGTCAGCACTCCAATAATTGATAAGGCATATGAATACTAAAACCCACAAACATGTGTTAATGAACACCAACAGGATTCAAACCTGCGTCAGCACTCCAATAATTGATAAGGCATATGAACACTAAAACCCACAAACATGTGTTAATGAACACCAACAGGATTCAAACCTGCGTCAGCACTCCAATAATTGATAAGGCATATGAACACTAAAACCCACAAACATGTGTTAATGAACACCAACAGGATTCAAACCTGCGTCAGCACTCCAATAATTGATAAGGCATATGAACACTAAAACCCACAAACATGTGTTAATGAACACCAACAGGATTCAAACCTGCGTCAGCACTCCAATAATTGATAAGGCATATGAACACTAAAACCCACAAACATGTGTTAATGAACACCAACAGGATTCAAACCTGCGTCAGCACTCCAATAATTGATAAGGCATATGAATACTAAAACCCACAAACATGTGTTAATGAACACCAACAGGATTCAAACCTGCGTCAGCACTCCAATAATTGATAAGGCATATGAACACTAAAACCCACAAACATGTGTTAATGAACACCAACAGGATTCAAACCTGCGTCAGCACTCCAATAATTGATAAGGCATATGAACACTAAAACCCACAAACATGTGTTAATGAACACCAACAGGATTCAAACCTGCGTCAGCACTCCAATAATTGATAAGGCATATGAATACTAAAACCCACAAACATGTGTTAATGAACACCAACAGGATTCAAACCTGCGTCAGCACTCCAATAATTGATAAGGCATATGAACACTAAAACCCACAAACATGTGTTAATGAACACCAACAAGATTCAAACCTGCATAAATACTTTTAACTTTCTACTTCTTGACTGATAATTAACTCTATTTTTGAACTGTTACTCACTGAACTGTGCGAGTGTGCCGTGAAGAAACTGTTACTCACTGAACTGTGCGAGTGTGCCGTGAAGAAACTGTGCCGTGAAGAGACTGTGCCGTGAAGAGACTGTGCCGTGAAGAAACTGTGCCGTGAAGTGACTGTGCCGTGAAGAAACTGACCGTCTTCCAGAGGATGAACTCGTTCTCTGCCCTCGGTGCTGCCATCTGTCTGCTCGTCTTGTCCTGGTTGATGCACACTTTGTTCTTGATTTTTGCAGCATGGTTCGCTTATTTCACCATGTTGAGCGTTTCCATGAAGTCACGGTCGGTTGGAGATATGCACGCGATCATGACAGTCCGGCTGGAAATGTCACAAGTTTGTCACTGCAGCGGGGACACAGATTTCTGCACTACATGGCTTCGTAAGTATAAAACAATTCCAATAATCCAACAAACTGTTGGACAGAATTGTCCCCTCCACCCACGTCAATATTAAAAAACAAAACAAATTGCAAGCACTCTATATGCATTGCCAATGCAGAGAATGGAAAGCTGATTATAGCAACAACAACAAAAACTTTAAGATATGCCTTTCCAATTTTTGTGTGATAATCCAAATGAACCACTGCCTCACCCCTATATATAACATTTTGTATTATTGGACTGTTTAGCATGATGGAAGCTTGTTCATCATTGGATCGGCTAAACTTTAGCCAATCATCAGCTTCCATGCAACTGTTACAATAGAAATAATCAGAAACTGACTTAATTGCATCCGATTCAATATTTACAATATACGAAATAGCAAATTATACAATAAATTGTAAGGTAACCATATAGACTGTAAGACAAAGCCATATTTCAACTAAGATGATGGCCTAATGCACCAACTAGGTAAGTAAATACACTACTAGGACCCACCCATATTTTTATAACACGAGACCCTAAATAACTATTTAATGTGAATTACTGACCAGCCCACGAGATGACCTTATTAGAATTAACAAACAACCCAGACCATGAATGTGGTGGTGGCTGGTTTACGGGCACCAAAAGCACGCTAATTAATATTCTTGATATGCAATGAATATTCCTAACACGCAAAGAATCAATAACTACAAAGAAATACTTAAATACTTTAGTAATATATATATAGTTAATTTATTTTCAATAAATGACATAGTAATTGAAATAAAATGCACTACAATTACAATTATATTCATCGTGCAGTGCTGCTAATGATCAACTGCTACACGACGTCATTAATGTGATTTTTATTTCCGTTATCATAAGTATAGAAATTGGTTACTGAATCAAACTGGTTGCCCGAAGTAGTGTGCCATGTGCAACTAAAATCAAGAATATCACGCCAGTGGTTTACTCAGAATGTGTTATAAAAGTTGGAGATTCCGGTCATTACTCCGGGTGACTGAGAGCGCACATGTTAACCAGCGCGCCCGATAAGCACATGCAAATCGGATGACCTAAACTACGCGTGACGTGTTAAGTGAGGCCAGCGTACAAAAAACCAAGGCAAAATCTCAAACAGACATGCTATTTTGTCATAGTGAAGACTAGTTTAGTAATTAAAAGCCAAAATAGCTTAAATTTGTAGAAAAAACAGCATGGCTATATCTTATTGGTAATTGCAGGAAAAGCTGTATACAACTATATTTACATTTGGCGAGAACATTTGCTAGAATACCCGTACTCGAGACATAGGGTTACCTAACAGAATGACGCGGCCAATCAAATTAAGATGCAGTGTGTTTAACCAGGTTTTCAAAGATAACCACTGGCGTGATATTCTTAATTGTTGTTGAAACTAGTTATTCTTTAACAACTCTTATAGGAGCGCAGGCCCAAAACCATGACTTTTATTCTTTAACAATACCCATTGCCCAAAGAATCCTGGTAATTCGCCACACAGTTTTATATTTATAACATTTATTACTGCGAAGAATTATCTCGATTGTGTCTGCAATGTGCGGTAGAGAAATGGTGATACAAATTACATTTGTACGCGTATCATCCTGTTACAAGTGCACCGAAGTGGTTACTAATGTAACAATGGTCGTAACCTGCATTTCCGCCACGTTGTTCGTTGCCCCTAATGGAGTCATACACGGTTGTTGTCGTGAGGTGTCGTGGTTTGGGTCACTCCGTGTGGTTCTTGTGGTGGTCGATTGACAACTGAAGGAAAATTACTAAATACGTTCTATATAAGTTTTCACGTGTACTGGTTAACTAGTTAACAGTAACTAACATTAAGTGGCTTCGCTACTAATTATCAAACATTGCGCAAGTTGTTCAAGATTAATATGTTTTAACAAGATTTAACAAGATTTGCCATCCAAGCCAAAGGCCCAGATGGCAAGTGGACAAGGAAGCCATTGGCTTATCGAGAGTCCAACAATGTTCATCTACTTATAACCCGCCCTCCTGATATATGTGTCAACCTTGTTTTTAAACATATTCACGCTGCTAGCAGTTACACAATCTGTAGATAATTTGTTCCATTCATTTATTGTCCTCTGTGAGAACGAGTGCTTCCTGATGTCCAATCTACATTGATCCTTTACTAATTTTACCTCATGTCCTCTAGTTCTGCTATCCTTCTTGAGTGAGAAAAACATATTTCTATCAATAATTTCATACCCATTCAATATCTTAAAAACTTCAATCTGATCTCCTCTTAACCTCCTTGTCTCTAGAGTTGTTAAACCACATTCTTTCAGGCGTTCTTCATAACTAAGGTCTCTAAGTTCTGGAATCATTTTAGTTGCTCTCCTTTGTATGCGTTCAAGCGTATCTATATCCTTCTTACGATATGGTCTCCATGCTTGTATACAGTATTCTAAATGAGGTCTAACTATTGCTTTATAAAGAGGTATAATTAACTTTTTTCCCTTGTATGTTATGTTTCTTCTAATCAATCCAAGAATTTGATTACCCTTTGAAGCTGCAATACCACACTGCTCTGAAACTTTCATATCAGCGCTTATTGTAACTCCTAAGTCCTTTTCTTTTACAGTAGTACCCAGAACAGTATCTCCCATTTTATAGTTTACATTCAAGTTCCCATGTCCTGTATGTAGGCATTTACATTTCCCAAAATTGAACAGCATCTGCCATTTCTCAGACCATTTCACTAATCTGTCTAGATCGTTTTGTAAATGTTGTTTATCACCATCAGTATTAACCTTTCTAAACAGTTTTGTGTCATCCGCAAATTTCAGTACGTTACTTGTTATACTGTCGTCCAAGTCATTGATATAAATTAAGAATAATATAGGTCCTAGTACTGACCCTTGAGGTACCCCACTCAAAACCGATTTCCAATTTGAAACTTCTCCATCTACTACAACTCGTTGTCTTCTGTCAGTCAGCCATTGTTCTATCCAGTGTTCCGGTGTACTGGAAGAGATAACATCCTCATGACCATAGTTTCAACTACATCACATATTTACAACACGTCATATATCATGGCTTAATATTACAGATAATACTAAGAAAAGTTAAATGAGTATCCTGTATATGTGGATATTGTTTTCTCATGACCCTAACTACACACTACTTCCAGCTCTACTGTTACATTTTGTCAGAAACAATATTTCTACCGGTGTAAATTCCCGGGGTTTACTATCTTATACTAGATTGACTTTAGCTTGGCTATTGAATCAGTATTATTTGTTCTTATATTAAAGGTCCCTCCTCAATTCAATGTGTTTTCTAACTGCTACGCTACCGGGCCCCACATTTATCTGGACTTTCCACATACATTGAACATCATAGTTGTGCATCAAACATTAATTAACTCATTAGACCCCAGCATTTTATAAAAAATATGTTCCCCTGTTCCCAGGATTTCGATTTCGGCAAATTTCGAGCGATTTTACCTCCTTGTGTTCAGAAACTGTAGAGAAAACTATTCAATATTGACAATTACAAGTTGTGTTTATTTTGAAGAGTAGTAGTTTCTCCACATGCATGCACACATAGAAATAGGATATATTCTTAAAATGTTGACACTTGATCACAATTTGCAAAGACAAAATAGTAAATTTGTTAAAACTTTGAAAGTTATTCTACCTTGCGACTGACATTTGACAATGATCCCATGCTATTACCCTATGCAACCCAGTGAAGAAACTGTAGCTATATGTGTTAGCTTTGCACCACTGAAAAATTATGAAATTCTGACGGTTATGTTTCAGGTTACACCATATTTTGTCATGAACAATATAGAAATAAAAATTTTGGAGATGGCGTGAACAAAACCGATGAAAATCAAGATTTCCAAAAGGGCAACCCATGCACGTAAAGAGCTGATGTTGTTGCAAAATGTATCCGCTAGGGTGTGGTAAAATTTGGTAGCGGTTAGTTCAGTAGATAATCGCCAGGATTATTTTTTTAATAGGGGGTCCTGTATGCGGCCGGCGACGGCCGTTCCAGGACAGGACAGAGCGGCCGGCCGCGGCCGTTGCAGGATCTTTGTGTATATTTTTGTGTATATTTTTGTATACCTTCATATATAAATGTACTATTAATAGTCTCTAAAGGCATAAATGGCAACATCAGCTCATGAAAGTGGCGAGAAACGCCCTCCTCCAGTCAACTTAAGTAGTTTTTATCGTCTTTCGCCGTGTTCTAACTTGTTGTTTTACGGGTCGCCATTTTGATGTGCCGTTCTCGTTCGCCGTAACAAAATGTTAAATCACCTGACAAAATAAATAACGTGCCTAGAAGGACCTCGTGTACAGCAAATAGATCGATTTTACCGTGAAACGTGTTTGTTTTCGTAAGAAAAACCGGGATATTTAATCCAATGTGGGAAAGCGGGACCAATGGAAAACACGATATTTCCCACCGGAAAGCGGCAACATTGACACCTCTGTAAAGGTGGAAGAAGGAGGAAGAGAAGGAGGGGGAAGAGGATGAGGAAGAGGAGGAGGAGAAGGAGGGGGAAGAGGATGAGGAAGAGGAGGAGGAGGAAGAGGAGTAGAACCCAACGTGTTGATACGGTTGCAAGAAATGTGCGGCATAGCCACCAACGTAGTTTGACATTTACAGCTACGACGATAACAATAAACAAGGCTGAAATATACCATTACAAATGTCCGGCTTTATTTCTTGAGTAAATACAAAAAAGCAACGGCTACTAATGTATGCAATACTACACATACGCTATGTTCACGAAATATCGCAAATTCCCAACAATTTCTTGGAGAAAATTATCATCCTAGATGACGAGAGAAACGACAAAAATCTGCTCATTTGATCAAAACGCTTTAGAAACACAGATTGGAGCCACACTAGTGTATTGGTACTTGAGTGTATGTCCACTGGTAGATGCGAGAGTTCGGGTACTCACTCTACCGATAGGAATATCAAGACATTGTGCACGTAGACTTAGCTGTGTATGGCTGTTGCATTAGCTGATAACTGGGCCATCAAAACGTGCCGGGAAATGCGTGTGCGTAAGGTTCAACGGCTGGCGACCCTCATATAAATATCACAGTTGCTTAAATAGGAATAACCCTGGGCATGTTTTCTATCAATGTAGCAACAATCAGAGGGGCCAAAGCTTAAAGCTAAGGAAGACGTACCCCCGCACAGAGATCCGTATACATTTCTTCACAAATCGTGTCATCGATTACTGGAATAAACTTCCTGAAGAAGTGTCAGCTTCTACTCTGAACACCTTCAAGTAGAAAGTGAGGTCTCTAGCCACCGGCTAAAAGAGACTATATAACCAAGTATACCAAGTAAGTAAGTATACCAAGTATACCATACGTTTTTACCAATACATTAGATTAAATTACAACACAATGAACAGGTGCAACATGTGGATGCTTAGCTCGAGCTGAGCCATCAGGTCGAAACCATATAATTTGTAGATATTAGTTATTTTGTATGCAAATAGTGTGCTGTTCTATATACAATACGTTTAACACCATATTACGTTTTAAAGTGTGTTGGAGTAGAAGCACACGTAATTCTTGCAACCAGGAAGCTTGCACTCGTTAGTTTGTAGCAGTGTAATAGTTGGTGCAGTGATGATGCAACGATGTGCATTCATGATTAGTGCACTCGTTAGTTTGTAGCAGTGTAATAGTTGGTGCAGTGACGATGCAACGATGCGCATTCATGATTAGTGTAGCATTGGATGATCGTCTTCGGTAGTCATTTCAACTGCATTATTTTTTTTTCTCAAACCGGTGTCTGCATTCCACTGATAATTTGTCTACCATTCAGCGGTTCATCTCTCAGTTGGTATTAGGGGACGGATCACTAATCAGTTGGTGACGCAAATTTGTATTTTTTTAAACCACTGTTACTATTTATTCTTTCGACCTTCCCATAATTTCCCATATTATTTAGGAATTCATTCGCCAACATCACCGGCGCGTCATTTGTATATTATGAACCCAGAAGGAAAATAATGATCCGTTCCCTGTATACCTCGGGTTCGACCGGTATTCGGGCCTGTTCATCACACGTCAGACACTTGCCCGGCAATGGCCTTAGATTCGTCGGGAGTCAGTGTGACCTGCGGTGTTCCGGCAACATGGACGGAAGCCTCAGGGCACTGCGGAGGCACATCGGCGCTGCTGTAGGCTGGGGGGCTGACGTCGCTGTAGGGCGGCAATTCAGCAGACAAGAGGGGCCCGGCTGGGTTGACTGTTGGCTCGAGGTCGACGCGAATCAGACTGGAGTTGAACGGAAGAGGCGTGGCACTGGGACGATGTCTCCTGGTGAACCCCAGATAGAGGATGACCACAATGATTGTTATCACGACCAGGCCGCCGATCAGACCGCCGAGGATGAGGCCGGATCTGCTCAATCTTCTGGCACGACGGAGTTCTTCACGTTCATAATCATCACCAGCATCTTCACCATTCCAATCATCCTCCGATAGACCAGTCGTCATTGGCTGCCAGGTAGTCGTCCCTTCATCGTAACCATCATCACCATCCCAATCGTACGACGACGGACTAGCCATTGGTGGCCGTTCGGTAGTCGTCCCTTCATCGTAATCATCATCACAATCCCAATCGTACGACGACGGACTAGTCGTTGGTGGCCGTTCGGTAGTCGTCCCTTCATCGTAATCATCATCACCATCCCAATCGTACGACGACGGACTAGCCATTGGTGGCCGTTCGGTAGTCGTCCCTTCATCGTAATCATCATCACCATCCCAATCGTACGACGACGGACTAGCCATTGGTGGCCGCTCGGTAGTCGTCCCTTCATCGTAACCATCATCACCATCCCAATCGTACGACGACGGACTAGTCGTTGTTGGCCGTCGGGTAGTCGTCCCTTCATCGTAATCATCATCACCATCCCAATCATACGACGACGGACTAGTCGTTGGTCGGGTAGTCGTCCAATCATCCGTCGATCTGGACGGTCGATGTGTCTTCTGTGTGCTTCGAAGCCACCACGAGGGATCCGTCGTAGTGGTAGGTTTCCTTGTGCCATGGCGGTACTGCTGCCACCACGGCACCGTAGTTCTTCGCTGCCACGGCCGTCTGGCTGTTGTGGTGGTCATCGTAGGGTATGTGGTCGTACTGGGTCGCTTTGTACGGCGGCTGTACCGGTCCCACCACGGCACCGTAGTTCCTCGCTGCCACGGCCGTCTGGCTGTTGTGGTGGTCATCGTAGGGTATGTGGTCGTACTGGGTCGCTTTGTACGGCGGCTGTACCGGTCCCACCACGGCACCGTAGTTCCTCGCTGCCACGGCCGTCTGGCTGTTGTGGTGGTCATCGTAGGGTATGTGGTCGTACTGGGTCGCTTTGTACGGCGGCTGTACCGGTCCCACCACGGCACCGTAGTTCCTCGCTGCCACGGCCGTCTGGCTGTTGTGGTGGTCATCGTAGGGTAGGTGGTCGTACTGGGTCGCTTTGTACGGCGGCTGTACCGGTCCCACCATGACAACGTAGTCGATCTTATGGTAGTAGGAGTACGAGTGGCAACCCCAAGCCACCATACGGGGTCCGTGGTTGTAGTCGGCCGTCGTGTTTGGGTGTTCCTCCGTTCCCACCAAGCTAAGGTCGTTCTATCCATTGGAGCCGGGCCGCGTGTTGAACCACGCTGCCACGAAGGAGTTGTCGTGCCGGAAGTTGTTGGCGAAATTGCTGCAGCCCTGAAACCAGATTCCATTCATTTGTTGGCTGCCCGTCAGGGAGGTGCTGGTATATTCATTGCTGCAATGCTGTTGTGTCGTAACAAAGACAGGTAAAGTTATGAAACAACTCGTTTGACGGATTTTGTAACATATGAACATTTTGGTATTTGAGAACCAACATTCGAACGTAAGTCCTTACAACTGTTATGCACTTGCGCAGTTTTCTTCACATCGTCCCCTTTAAATCAGGAACATATACGACATCTTCTCCTCGTGTTTAGTAAAATAATTTTAGTGCAGTTACAAAAAGCACAATATGATACTGTTTAACAACACTATAGACAAAACGATTATAAGAATACCAAAATATAAGTTCTTTATAATATTCAATATGGTTATGAAAATAATTATGGTAAAAGTATTGTGTTTTGAAACTTAACGAATGTAGAACTTGAACACACGAAGTAGCGGTTGTAATGGTAAAGTGCATATTGGATATAAGAAAGCATTAATTCTCAGATTATGTTACCAGAATTCTCAGATTCTGAAAACAGTTGGTGTTTATGTGTGATGAAATCGTGTCATGTAAACTTAGCAGGCATAAGAATGTAGCGTTCGTGGCCTCAGTGACCCTGTCAGGCAGGCATAAGAAAGCAGCGTGGCCTCAGTGACACTGTCGAACAGGCATAAAAATGCAGCGTTCGTGGCCTCAGGTCACAATACTGAGCAAGAATGAACCATGCGTCAGTGAACAGCACGACTCACTAAGCGTGAAATGAAGCGTGACCGCTCTGTGCTAGTCACTGTGTAGTCGACGTTTTCAAAAAAACAAGTTTAACCTTCAGGTGAGTCACTTGGATTCGTGACAGGTAAAACCTGTCCCTTTGCCAAATGGCATACGTTACAAGAAAAACTGACGCTTTAAGAAGCATTAAAAATATATAATTTTAAGTTGACAACAGGACATACAGGTCAATGAAAGTTACATTAACACGGCCACATAACCAGTCTGACGTTAAGACACATTTGGCGATTTGGTAAATAGAATTACTGCACACTGGTCACACGTTCGAATCATTGAGCAGCACGAAATTATACACATTCGAACGAGCAAATTAACCGTCATTAGAAACCGTAAAACTTACCCTAACAGGGCCGCAGCGAGGAGCGCGATCGAAGCCATGTCGTACAGGTGACGCTTTCTGCGCCGTGTCCTAGTTGGAGCGCCGCGCCTTTTTTCAATAGTGGTAGACATGATTTAACTTCCTTGTACCAGCTGATTGGCCAGGCGAATAAAATAACTCGGCAGGGATTTTCCCCGATGCGATGAAATGACGTGTACATTATTGTATTAACGGAAGGGTGGCTGGCTATAGTTGACACCTGTTTAAAGACGACATATTCGGTTTATTTACCACAACAATTATATATATATATATATATATATATATATACATATATATGTATATATATATATATAATGTATGTATATATATATATATATATATATATATATATATATATATATATATATTTATATATATATATATATATATAATGTATATATATATATATATACATATAAATATATATATATATATATATATATATATATATATATATATATATATATATATATATATATATATGTGTTTATATATATGTATATATATATATATATATATATATATATATTTATATATATATATATATATATATATATATATATATATATATATATATATACATTATATATATGTATATATATATATATATATATATACATTATATATATATATATATATATATATATATATATATATATAATGTATATATATATATATATATATATATACATATATATAATGTGTATATATATATATATATATATATATATATATATATATATATATATATATATATATATATATATATATATATATATATATATATATATATATAAATATATATATATATATATATATATATATACATATATATGTATATATTGCCAGTATCACCCCTGCTTTGGTATTCTTATTGGCGGCATTCTAAGCTCCCCAGGCTCGAGTCCGACATCTACCTTAACATAACTTAACATAACATAGCTACCTTAACATAACACGCTGCACACGAGGCCCTTCTAGGCACGTTATTTATTTTGTCAAGCGATTTTACATTTTGTTACGGCGAACGAGAACGGCACATCAAAATGGCGACCCGTAAAACAACAAGTTAGAAAACGACGAAAAACGCTAAAATCGACTTAAATTGACTGGAGCCAATTTGCATGAGCTGATGCTGACATTTATGCCTTTAGAGACTCGATAAATGTATACAAGACTGGTCTGTATTGGCTTGTTCTATGCCATATCAAAATGAATAATACATTTATATAATGAAGGTATACAAAAATATACACAAAGTGCATAGTAAAATGTATAGAACATGAGTGCACGTTCGTGAATTACTACTAGTAGATGAAGGAAAGTGTAATACCTATATTTCAATATTATTGACTTGATTGGCTCTGTATTTGCTGTTTTAAAGACTTCAACGTTGGTGATTAATTCGTTCCTTTTGATGTTTAGAAGTGGGCGCAAGTATCTGGTCTAGAAACGTGCTTGTTTCTGTTTAAATCAATTGTTTTGGTTTTTTCCATGTTTCATAACAACAGCGAAGCACGGGTATAACTGCTGTTGAAAATTCTTATCTTGGTGTTTGCATATAATTATAGTATATACCCTTTAACCTCAAACGTTTTGGTGGGTTTTTGAGATGCTTCCCATACCGCGCCAAGCCTATTCTGCAAAGGCCTTGACGTTCACTAAGAGTGGTTTTCTATCATATTTTGCTCTTACGACTTCAGTTTTGGAAGCATTGATTGTTTGTTTTGGTTTGGCTTTCTTCAATATCAATGTTCAACATGCAGATGTCATCAACAAAATCCAAGTCTTCAAGACAAAATAACTGAGGTGTTTTAATTATACAAAACCCCAACTAGCTCTGTGTAAGTTAACTATTGAAAAGAACTGGCACATTCCCTTTAACGGAAATGTGTGTTTGCGCATTGTAAACATGATTACGTGTAGACAAGAAGTCCACTGTACACAGCAGATATTTCGAAACAAGCTCGCCATATATAGTCATACGTACGCCGTATGGATTTAGTATTGACTACAACATTTAGTAAACAATAAAGCTCCAAATGGGAAGTAGACAAGGAAGCCATTAGTTTAATGAGAGTTCAACTCTGTTTCGCCTATATATATATATATATATATATATATATATATATATATATATATATATATATATATATATATATATATATATATATATATATATATATATATATATATATATATATATATATATATATATATATATATATAGTACGTCATTATTAGATATTTTCCGATTTTTATTTTTAGCCATACACTGCAAGCATTAACACAATTAGTAGATCATTTGTTCCATTCATATATCGTCTTATGTGATAAATCATTGTGTAATCACTACACACATGCTCGTCGAGAATACTCACAGTTGTGTAGTAGTTGTCTTTGTAGCTCGCCAGATCGTCTAGCTGCTTACTGATAATACCGCGGACGATCAGATCGGTATAATGAGCCGTGAACGCATCTTCTAGGTTCGCAAGATTTTATTAAAGTATTAATGTTGATCGTTCTTCGTTTATACGCATTATGTACGTGCGTGGCCCACCCTTGTCGATAATTTTGAGTTCAAATTGAACGAGGTGCATGGTAATTTAGAGGGCGCGCACCCGTCGTTTTATTATATTATTATTTTATACAACCGTCATCCCCGTACATGCTGGAAATGACAGTCGTTTGCAAGGTATCGAGTCACCTTCTGAACCCCTCAGGACTGGGAGACCTTCTTATGTCCTTGGGGACGGTCAGTTGCCAGCTAAACTAGTTTCTTATGGCCTGTATTCTAAACCGGGTAAACATTTCTCCCGTTTGACAGTCCAGTTATTATTACAGTCGGGGCGACTCTACCCCTCCCTCCCTTTAGTGTAGACTAAATAATAAGCAAAGCTGCAAACTGGCCAGAAACTAGCTTGACTTACATAAGTTGTACCGACCTGGGTTTTCTTTATGCTAACGTTAAATTATTGGTTACATATGTCTGAAATGACCACTATCTCTGTTCTTACAAGTTTAAGCTGACCAAACCTTACTAGATGCTGCTGTCCAACAGGAACCCAGTGGGGTTAGCAGTGGGGTTTGGTTGCCACGGCTAAGCCAGGATGACTTTAACAGAGTGGTGCAAACCACTCCTTCGAGAGTGCTGGCAGTTTCCGACGCAGTGGGCCGGCTAGGCATGAATAAAATTCTAAGGCCACGACTTGATAACGTCCCTGACCTAACAGTCATATATCTTCAAGCAGAAGCACAGACAGAGACTCGTGCAGTTTCTGAAATGCGTCTACTTTGAGTGGACAACAATGCGGCAATGTGGAATGATTGTTTTATAGAGCATGCTAGCAGAGAGGACACATGTATTCTTCCACACTTCGAAGTACATGAAAAAAAATTAGGTTTGTGCTGGCAACAGTCATTGTCCTGTACAGCCTGTCACTACAAGTCACGTATGTACAAGCTGTATTCTGAAGTAAACACGGGCAGTCGTGGTCAGAAACCGTGTGCTCCAAATGTAGCCATCCATGTAGGACTACAATATTCAACTATGGGAAACACAACGTTGCGACAGATTCTGACGACTTACAGCAGAAGAGGGATAAAACCAGAGAGGTAAATGTTCTGCGTGGTCTTCCAGCAAGCGCATCATTCAATATCAGCATGGATGTGAGGTACAATTCAACATCCCTGAAAAACAGTTACGGCTGTGGACAGAGTGCAAGTCAAGCAGTGGGAACCGCGATTGAGTGACAAGCATGATATTATAAGTTTTCACTTGAATAACAAGCTGTGCAAACTAGGTGCATCACTTCGCAATCAAGGACAAAAGGTGCCATGCCCAGGCCATCAAGGATGTACAGCCACGATTCGCATAGACAGTGCCTTAGACAAGGACTATACCTAAACGAATATGGCAATAAAATATGCAACACTACTTCAAGAGAATTCCAACCTACCCATGTGAGCCAGTTTATGGCGCATCAAACTCTCGTTGCTGCAGAACGATTTCCCACACTCAGGAAAGGAACATTTGAAGGGTTTCTCGCCGGTGTGAACTCTCTGGTGTACCTTCATGTTACATGCCAATGCAATATATTAAAGAAATTAAGGTAATTTAGAGCACTATCTCTAATCATCAATGCATGATACCACATAAAACCGATATCATGTACCCTCAGACCATTGATGTCCCTACAGGAATTACATTGTATTTGAATTATACCACATTTCAATTTATATATATATATATATATATATATATATATATATATATATATATATATATATATATATATATATATATATATATATATATATATATATATATATATATGACAGATCAATGCGCTTTACAATGACATACTACATTCATAAAAAAGCACATAGTTATGCTTACAATCCAAATATTTTAAATATATATAATGTCGTATATTATTATATGTATATATTTAGATAATTATATATATATATATATACATGTAATTATCTAAATATATATATTTAATAATATACAACATTATATATATATTTAAAATATTTGGATTGTAAGCATAACTATGTGGTTTTTTGTGAATGTAGTATGTCATTGTAAAGCGCATTGATCTGTCAAGTGTAGGAATATAAGCTATGAAAGAACCAAAATTATTATTATTATTGACATGTGAATATCCGTGAAAATGCCCCTGCCATGTTGTAATCATCATATACCACACACATACCAACACGACTGTGGCAGAATGTGATTTATTTGTACCTTTTTCATCAGAACTGGGATAAAATAAATTATGTTTTTTAGGGAAAATACATTGAGGTATGACACTAAATTAAACCACTGCTACCCCCCCGCCACAGTGAAACCAATTTCATGTAGTATCAAACATGAATGTTTTGAGATGATCCATGCATTTTAAGACACATAATTTAAAAACTAGTGTCATTTTTAAAATACTACAAAGACGGCTAAAACCTCAACTTATCATTTGGCTCTCACCTTTGAAAGAATTTAAACACGCCTCCTGTTTTATTGAACCACATTTTACAAAATGATTTGACCTTTAACTGTTTAATATGAATGTTTCAATGTGAATATCGTATTTACATTGCATGTGGGAATGTAATTTTACAGGTGTTAATGATACGTCCATTACGTGATCCCGTGGACACCTGACCCCAACAAAATTTGTCCTGAACGGAAACTGATTGTACTAAACGGAATGGTTGACATTAATATACAGGTAAAATCATATATTTTTAATTGCTAGATTAAAAAACATTTGGACATGATGTTACAATATATATGTTTTACCCCTGGTATATTATACATGATAAAGGATAAAATTATTATACTTTGTACTGTTAGAACAAGTTCATAACTGTAAATACAATTCGGAAATAATAACATCAAATGTCTATAATGTACACATGATAAATGTAAATTTTGTACACAACCAAAATACTATAACCATCATGAATGGTTGACCTCTTCTGATCTCAATCTCAAAGATTAATCTGGTGTTTAATTCGTGTACTGATTAGCTATCATGCATCCACCGTCTTGCAGGATGTATCCCAGATCTAAAACTAAAATATATCCATTATCTTGCACATTTCCAGTAGCAACACAGAACGAAAGACACACACACACTTTCCACGTTTTATTCAAGTATATACATCTCATAAATAGTGACTACATCGTACAACAGCCTGTCAATCATAGACATCAGACTGCTCCAAATGATGCGAGCAAACATCGCCTGTTACTGAACTATCTGACTTATTTAAACACAAACACACTGCATAGCATTTCATTTATCTGCCTGGAAGTGTCATAAATTGATGGATAAGTGAGAATAATACATTATCTCTGTATGTACATGAATGTTTAAAGAGAACAACAAATCCTAACCAAAATACTGCTACGTTAGATAAATTACATTGTATTATTCCCCATGGCCTATTGAGTATTCTATGGCATTGTCATCATAACTGAGTGGAAGATATAGAGAAACATGCTAGATCCAAAGAAATCACTATATTCACTACATGGAAATAACACAAAGCAAACCCGTTTCTGTCTCTGGAAAGGTTTGCATAAATGTATCAGTAACTAGCTTAGAGAAATATGTGTCTAAATATCACAGCTAAACAAATACAATATCACAAAACGTTGCCATTACATGCCTCATAATTGTGACAATGCAAGGCAAAATGTAACACTTTAGATTTAGAGAAAACCATGCATATAGGCAATCTCAGAGATTACAGATAATTATAATATTGTGAAAAATTTCACTAATTTACAGAAATACACATAAAACCCGACTATATTATAACAGTACATTTGTTTTTTTTATTCATTTTAAATACATCATTACCAATAATTGTAATTTGCAAGTTCAAGTTAAAAAGGAAACCATTCCTTTCACCAGGAAGTTCCATCTTGAGGGATAAAAGATAGCAGTTTGACCGACATGAAGGAACATTAAAACTAGTGTTTTTGAAATACAACTAACATATAACATGTATAACATATATAAAGTGTCCTAGAAGAATGTAGTTCAGTGTTTGGTATCAGCATGGTAACCAGAACACTTTAGAGGCATAACTGTCATGAAACACTACAACGAATGGCAGACTTCAAAGCAGGATCATTCTAACGTGGACTCGATAAAATGTTTGTGGATTATGCCTGGATCAAAACTTTGGGCTGGAACTGTGTACAGTCGATTGTAGTTTGTGATGTGGATTGTTACAATGTCCATAATAATAAATGATCATTGCTGTCACATTGATAGGAGAATCAGAAACTACCAATTGTTCAATGACAAAAGGATGCCCATTTAAATATTTAAATGATGGAGAAGAACAGCAATTGGGGGACTGCACTGACCTGGACGCCTGAAGGTAAAAGAAAGGTTGGGCGACCAAAGACAACGTGGCGATCAACTATTGAAAATTAAAGATGTATACTGGGGTGGAATAGCTGGAACGAAGCCAGACGTGTAGCAGCTGACAGAACAAGATGGAGGAGATTCACTTCGGCCTTATGGGCCACTGGGCCCGAAGAGGATAGGTAGGTAGGTAGACTTAGTAAGAGTACTGATCTTTCAGTTTGCCTCTCTATATTCACTATTCATTTTCAAATTAAATACAGACAACCACACTATACAAAGGTATCACACTTGATATCTACAGATATTATCTACAGTTTAACTCCCCAGTGTAAAGTGGTACAGTTCAATGCCTGACTTCCCCCTCATCTTCCAAATGGTATGGTCCGGCTGGCAGGGCTCCAGGCGGGGCGCGGACTGTCATACTCATCCAGCTGAAGGTGTTTCTGTTGTCGCTGTTGTCCACCATCCTCCTGAGAGACACATACAGCAGTTTTATTTTTCAGTCACGGTTGTATTATATATGCGTGTGTGTGCATGCATGCGTGCGTGCGTGCGTGTGCGTGCATGCGTGCGTGCGTGCGTGCGTGCGTGCGTGCGTGCGTGCGTGTTTAATAATAATGTTGTCTTATATAGTGCCTGTATCCCTGTAGACAAGGAACTCATGGCTCTTATTCCATTATCAGAGCAAGTTGCTTGGCAGCGGCTGATGCACAACCCGGGTGGGTTTTTGTAGATCACGACCATTGGCCCTGTAGGCCCATGACAGGTTTTTTCCATTTCCCTGTGTGCGATCTTTTACTTCCCCTGGCATAAACACCAGGTAGAAGGGACCAACGGCTTTTAGTGTCTCTTCCGAAAGATACATGCAAAGTGGAGTGAATGAAACTGCCCAAGATTCGAAACGGTTGTAGGTGGACTCGAACACCGGTCCTCTCGATTGACAGTCCCACATTCTAACGTGTACGTGTGTTTGTATGACTGTGTTGGTCTTACTTGTTAAGTATTTACCTTTTTCTTTATCCAGGTGATGTACCTCTCCTCTGCCTCTTTCTCCCTCTGTCGTTGCGCCTTCTTGTCCTCAAAGTATTTCTTCCTCTTCACATCAGCATCTTTCTGTTTCTCCGTCTGGATCTTTCCTTCTTTCACTTGCTTCCTGTCACATGACAGAAACAAACATCTCAGATTTGAGTCAATCTCGGTTATGTGACACTGATTCCAGTTGGGGATATCAACGTCTCACAGGTGGACATTTACAGGTGGACATTTACTGGTGGACATTTCTGGAGAATGTGTTTATGGATAGTAGATCAGCTGCATTGCACCAGACCACTAAACTTTACAAAATAGTTTAAGATATTTATAATCGACCAGAGAGAGCAAAGGCAGTGAAACAGCGAGGACACAGGAAAAGGGGACGAACACAGCTAAGTTGGGATGATTGCATTAATAGGGATATGAAAAAGATAGAGCAGATTGCTGATAGGGAACAGTGGAACATGACAATAGCCAAAGCAATGTAGCAGTTTTTGAAAGGGAATTACGCGGAAGAAAAACATATGACTAGCTCTGTGTGTCATGTAATTTGCATGAGCAGTTTGTGTAACTTCAAGATTTAACAAGATTGCCATCCCAAACAACAAGTTCCAGATGGCAAGTGGACAAGGAAGCCATTGGCTTATCGAGAGTCCAACAATTTTCACATCTATGTGTAGCCCGCCCTTATCAGATATCTGTCAATTCTATTTTTAAACATATTCACACTACTAGCATTAACACAATCATTTGGCAGTTTGTTCCATTCATTTATCACCCTCTGTGAGAAAGAGTACTTTCTCATG